>JAPEVW010000295.1:0-70000 GCA_027921565.1 Artemia sinica | reverse complement strand
CAAAAAATACTAAACCCGGAGTCTTGGAAAAAGTAAATAAATTAAATATTATCCTCAAAAAAGAATATTAAGCATTTGTTTCACAATTAGTTAATATCCTGGGATAAGTTTTCAAACCTTGGAATTTTTCCAGAAATTGAATTTATTTAAATTGAAAACTCAGTTTTTCCTATGACACTTACCTCAGTGAGAACAAATTTTACTAGCTTTCCTTTAGCATCCCATTTTGGAGCTCGTCCAATTTTTCTTTTCCGTCTTTGAACATAACCAACGTTGGCAACTGTTTACTGAATGAAGAAGTATCTATGCCATACTGTTGGGCAACTCCAGGGTATCTACCCACATCGATTTTTCCAAATTTGAGATTGTCTAAGGCATATCTGAAACCAAAAAAGAAAAATAAGTAAGAACATTAATAATAATTTATTAAAGAATTTAACAAAACAATTACTAACAATTTATTAATTTGGTCCAAGTGTTTGGAATGTGTTCTCGATCAGTGTTAAGGCACCTATATATCTATAGAAAATTAAGAACAGAAGAAGAAGAAGTATTTTTTGGGAAAGGAGGATAAGGAACCAAAGTTTAGTGTGGTCTACTGTATATTGTAGCGTCTTCTTTTTCCAAATATGATACACATTTCATACTACACATACTTGCTCTGAGCAAATACGTCACAACCTTAGTTTAGTTGCTAGTGGTCGGACAAAAAAAAGGTTTTTCCATAGGCTTCTCGTGATGTATACATCGGAATCGCGCGTGCGCGAAGGCAAAGTATGAATCTTGTGTGGCTTTAAATGAGTTTCACTTTTTTTTTTAATGGAGAGAATAGCCTTTGTCGATACTGTATTATATTCTCTCTACTGTGGCGTGGTCTTTTCTTTGGAGGAGAGAGGTCGGTCTTTGATTCCAAGTTTTATTTTTATACAGTTTTTTTTTCTTTTTGTAGCAGTTGCAGGTGAATTTATCGTTTTTATAGCCGCCCGTTTCCAGAGCTTTGTTTCTTCTTGGGCGACTGCTTTTTAGATGATCAAATCAAACATTCTTTAAAAATAGTTTGTCATATATTTCAATAATTACTTATCCAGAAATTCCATTTCGCTGCCACCATATCTTCCGTAGAAAATTATATTGTATTAAAAACGGGAATTTATGTGTCGGAAGTATAAAGGAGGCAAAGTATAAGAAGGAAAAAAAAGAGTAAAAACTGAGTTTTTGGAAAGGCGGTTATGGAGAGGGTTACTATTAAAACACTACCATTCCTGTCCTCAAGGGTAGCGACGTCCTCCGCAAGGAGGTTGAAAGTTGTCATGGAAAAAGTTGTCTCTCCGCAAGGAGGATGCTCCGTTCACGTACAGAATAATATCTGTTCGTTATAAGTTTCTGTGACAATATTTTCGTTTTGCACATATCTAGGCATGGATGAGGTGTATGTTAGGAGTAGTGAGAGGTAGCGGCCTGTTGAGTTGTAGCGCATGCGATGTCTGAAAAAGAAATGTACATCTCGATGACCCAAGAGGGCATAATCTAAACCTTATGATAGGCATAATCATAACCTTATGTGAGTCTAAACCTTATGATAAACCATCATAAGGTTTAGACTCACAAGAAGGCATAATCAGGCGACATCCGACGGAGGCTAATGATACAGCTCGGGGATGAAATAACCGTCAAAGGCTGTGTCTGCACCTGGCAAAGGGTGCAACTTTTGATAAAATGCAAATTTGCGGTTTTAAACTGGTGGTGAATATCTCTACGAGAGTTTCAGATTCCAGCTTTTTTATTGTTGATAATATGTTTTTGAATATCAATTAATGTATATTTGAATATTAATTCAACTATTTAATACTTAATTAGTTGAGTATTAATTGAAAATGAAATTAATTAATTAACTTTTAAAATATTACAAAACAAGATAAGTAAAACAAAGTACAAGTAAACGAAAACTAAATAAGTAAATAAATAAATAAATAACTAAAATAAAAATAAAAACTAAAACTAAAAGGTAAGACAATAAAAGCAAGAAAGACAGTAGCAGGAAGATTGGATACGCTCTAAAAGACTAAAACACAATTTTTTTCCTGTTGCAATTTCTTATGCATTTCAAATATCTAATCAGAATTTTATTTCGAAGGAGAATTGGGATACCTATAACCAATGTTTTGTTTTTTATGCACTTCCTTTTATGCATCTTGTGCATTTTTTTTTTTAATTGCGTGTCTTTTGCTGCATTTTAAAAAGTTCTTTTAGCAAGCTTAATTTTGGTTAACTAAAAGCTTTCATTCATTTTTTAGTGCTAATGGTTATTCTCAACTGAAAAGGTCAATCAATGTTTTTTGATCATCTGAAGTTGCCAAGTTAAGCAGGTATAAAAAACTGCTAGCTCTAGAATACGAGCGACGTCATTTGCAGCATAATCAATGTACATTATAGTACACTTGCAAGGGTTCAACCACAGATAACTAAGTAGTCCCAACTGAGCAACTTTTCGATTTATAATCAATTTGGTGCCTGTACTCGTCTATTTTCAGTTTCTTCCAAAAATATTTCCATGATTGTTGTCTGTTAGAAGCAAGTTTATTTAGAAAATTAGATCAAACAGTTCTGGTAGCGAACTGTAAGTAAGGAGCAATTCGGCCCAATAGTAACCATAAAACTAAAAATGGAATTTTGGTAACAATTGACACATCAAAAGATTTGATTTTTCATGCTAATTCTAAATATATAAAACTCATTAAGATTACCGTTACCCGTCAAAAGCTACTAGCCTGAGAATATTTAACTGATTTTCAAAAAGGGGAAACACACCTACAATTCAAGTGGTGTGAATGAGAATTACATCATCAGATTCATCATATCAGAAAACCCGTTTGTAGAGGTTTCACGCTCCTATCTACAAAAATGTGGAAATTTATATTTGTTTTTACCAGAAGAAAGATCACGGATGCGTGTTTATTTGTTGTTTTTCTTTTTTTCATTAGTTTTTTTCTTTCTCAGAGGTGATCGTAACAAACCAATGGTCCTAGAAGAGGGTTCATTCGAACAGAAATCAAAAGTTTTAGTACCCTTTTTGAGTGACCAAAAAGATTAGAGGGCAACTAGCCCCCCTTACACGCACCTTTCCCCTCAAAGAAATCCGATTAAAACTTTGTCATAGCCATTAAGTTAAAAAAACTAACAGAAAATAAACAACATTTTTTCCCACTGAAAGTAAGAAGCAACGTTAGAAACGGACAGAGATTATTCCGTATATGGGCGGGGGGTTGACCCTTCATCAAGCCTCACTCTTTACACTAAAACTTCACTTTTGTTACAATTTTTTAAGAAAGATTGTTGAATCACAAGGGCCATTAAATTTGAATGAGAAATATTTTTAAAGAACTTTAAGACTTTAGGGTAAAGAGTGAGCTTTGAGGAAGGTGCAGTCCCTCTTAGATACGGACAGGAATAATTCCTGTCCGTTATGAGTTTTAATCTTGCTCCTTACTTTCAATTGAAAAAACTTGTTTTCTTTACTCAATCTATAAAAACATATCAAAAGAACTAAACACAACGTATGAAATAAATAAAAATTTCCTTGTGATTACTAATCAGTTTTAAACCTAAGATCGTTGATAAATATTGCTGAATAAACATGAGCTGATCGTTCAAATAAACTTGGCGTTCAATAAACTAGGTAAAACTGTCTTCAAACATATATAACCATCATTATATTTTTTTAACGTTTCAGAATCGACATGTTGTATACCTTTTGTCTCTGACGTGTTTTACGTTAACGTATAACGTTATACGTTGAAACCTTGAAATGTTATACATCATGCATTACATCGTTGTGTTTTAGCAATAGAGAGAAAAAACCAACAGGTCAGAGGGCAAGAGCGCCTTTTGGAGGAGGGGGTATTTTACTCCTAAATTTTCAAATTACCTTCTTGTATTGTCAATGAAAAATAAAAGAAAAAAGCAAATGTATTCCCATTAAGAAAAGCGATTTCCCCCCTCCCCCATTTCCGTGAATTAGCACCCATGTCAACAGGACTGACTACACAATGAAAAGATGGAGGAGGAACGCTCCATCTTTTCACTTCTTTTCTTTGGACTTGTCTCTACTCTCCTACATGATATCTGAGGCAGTTTTAGGAGGGGACAGAGGTACTTGCAACGGGCGCAGAAATTTTAAGGGGCGCAAAATTTCAGAACTGAACATTAATTTTTTTTTTTTTTCTTAATTCAGAGAAGTTATTTCAAGATGAGGCAAATGTTGATGATATGAAAGCGAACTGAAAGAGAACCTGGTGAAAAGTATTGCCATGTCTTGGATCCCATTCAGTTGTTCCACCAACTCCAAGATATGAAAAAGCGATTCGATACCAACACATTTCCTTAAAGAAACCTATAGATATGTTAGAATCAATTGTGCAATACGCATATAAAGAGGTATTAGCATACTTAGAGTTCCCCATCAAATGTTGCTAGCGACTGCTGTGTTGGTGGCCAGTAATGAGCGTTCCTTTAGTAAACTTAAATTAATATTAACGAACCTCAGATCGCCTATAGAGCACGAGCGACTGCACGAAGCAACCAATTGAGACGAGATAATTAGTAATTTTGCAGTGGCTAAAGTTAGAAAAATCAGACTTAAATGAATTGGAAATCTTGTTAATAAAGGAAAATGTGGTTAAAATTTAGCCTGAAAATTTTTTGAAGACAGAGGGGGGGGGGGAGGCAATAATCAAGATTTTATTCTGGGCACAAGAGGCCAGAATCGCCACTGTATGATACAAAATAAAAGCACTGAAAACCATCCAAATTTGATTATCAATAGTCTTACTCTGCAGACAGTTTAGAGAAGACTGTTGAAAAATTGACGCAACTTGGACTCCAAACGGTGTAGAAACAGACAAACCACATAATCTTCTTGTCCTTTTCCAATTCTTCATTTAACATATTATCTCGGAAATATAAAATATCGCTTGGGCCGCTATACATTGGCTCTGGGACGAGCAAGGCTTGCACTGGAAAACAACAAAAAATTTGTATTAATTGTTTTTTTTTTCGAGAACTAGTTTATCATTGGTTTAATTCATTTACTAATCAGTTAATCCTAATTAATGAGCTATTATAAACAATTGATTTAGTTATTAAGTATGATAACTAATTACAAGAAAAATTATTTAACTTAATAAATTGTAATAGTAATCAGCAAATAATTGTTCATTGAAAAGCATTCAGCATTTTATGATTAGTCGATTCTGTTTACTAATAATTTAATCAAACTAATGAAGTATTTAAATAATTTATGTAGTTATTAAGCTTTGTTAACTAATTATAAGTAAACTATTTAACTAATTAATCATAACAATAATTAGCAATTAATTGCTAACTCAAAAATTTTACACAGCATTCTAAAATTAGTTGGTTTTATTTTTTCGTGTTTATCATAAACTTTGGGAGTTTTTAGCCAGATAAAATCTTATATACTAGGAGTAGATGGCCTATGGCTATGACTTTGGCATAATCAAAATTACTAGTGGAGTCCACCAGAAGCAGATGAATTCCACCACGGCACACCATCTGACCCTTGGAGCAAGATATAGGACATTTCGGCCAATGGGGGGGGGGGGGTCAAATAACATTCAATCCACTATTATGGGAAATCTCCATGACCGATTCATTCAGAAATGTCTTCAAATGAAGAGAGAACTTGTCTCTACTCCTTCCCTCTGTATTGACAAGGTGCACGAGTTTCAGTTATTTATTTTGTCAAAAAATTTGAGGTTGTTTGGGGGAAGCGTTCAACAGATCGATCTTGAGAGAGGGAAGATATACAGTTCACAACATTTTATTTGGTTGCATTATAAATCAAGATTTTTTGCTGATTGTAAGGGTGTAAAAAATTATTAATCGAACCCATCAGAATTTAATAGCACCAGAAAACTTGCATATTTTTAGAAAGGGGTTTTACACGTTTCTTTGAGAATTGCGACAATTTCATACAAGTATACCATCAGATTCAATATGTCTGTAAGCCCTAAAACCGAGGTTTTCAAATTAATATCTACAAATCTAAAATTTTGCTTTTTTCAATGCATGGTCTCGACGGTCAGGGATACGTTAATGTTTCTTAATTTACCTTTCTCCTCAGGAGTGTTTCGTATTGATACAATAGTCACATATTATCAGGAAAGGGCTCATTTGAGCAAAAATGTGTAGTTCCAGGGCCCTTTTAAGCAACAAAAGAAATTACACCAAAAATGAGAAAGTATATATTGCCATATACAGCCATATGTATTGAGAGTCCTATGGACTTCTTTCTAGACTTAAAGGCCAATTTGACAAGAACACGCTTGGTTGGCTTTATAGCTCGTTTTTGCTCCCCGTGTGTTTCTTCTGGTGCCATTATGGAATTTGTTACCACGTCAGAACATCAACAAATTCGGTCTGTCTTTTTCAAATTTTGTAAATATTTTCTCAATGTTCCTATTTGGTCTCTTTTGCAGTTATATCTACAAACGCTATGGAGTTTTTTGAGACATGTGATTAGACGGATGTAGTGGAAGGTAGACTCAGACAGTGATCTGAATCAGTCGTAGATTTTCCGTTGGGTTGTATTAATCGTTTTTGATTCATTGTTAGTGTATTTTTAGTATCTATAATGATAAGTTTTTTTTATTATGTATGTTTCCTTCTCGTTTTTCATTTAATTTCACTGTTCTCTACTAATACTACATCTTCGTAACGTTTGTCAGATTTCTGTTCTGGATAGAAAACTGTTGTTCTAAGCTTTCATTTTCTCTAGTTTCAAAAAAAAACTTTAAAAACGCACCAAAAATTTGTCTGTATGCATTTTGTTACGTTTTTACGAGTCGAGCAAACATTTCGGGGGAGGCAAACCCCCTATCCCCCTGGATACGGCCTTGGCTAGCAGTTCTGGAAATGCCCCTAAGGCTCAACTAAAGTTACCCATGGCCTTCACTAAAATAGCTTTCAATCCCCAGCCATTCCATACTGAGAGCTAAAATTTGACAAAAGCTTGAAGTTTCATAGACAGTAAAATGAACCTGATGGTTTGAATTGGTTAATGGGAACTTGCACCACCATATACATCTTAAAAAAATTAAAAATAACTGGGAACTCAATTTTTTAACGAAAAAGAACTCAATATGCAGCAATGCAGCTTATAATAGTAGTGGGCACTAACTAAGTTACACAAAAATGGGCAACAAATTGCTACTGTTTCAATTTTTTATGGACAAAAAACTTCATCAAATTTAATTAATTAATTTATTCACTCTCACGGTTCAACGTCGGAACTCTGACGAATATGTGGTAATTCCCTACAGATTCCATGATTTCAAAACAACAAAAAAATTTCAGTAAGTATCAATTTTTCAGGTATGAACAGACCTTAGATGGGTCCGGGGAAAAATATTTTTATTTTGATGTCCCTAGTACTTTAAAGGAACACACTGATCTAAAGCAGGACACACACTAATGAAGAACAAGCAAATATTCCGACAAGGACCTCCACCAAGTCGTCTTCAGTGATAAGAAAAAAAAAAAAAAAAAAAAAAAAAAAAAAAAAAAAAAAAAAAAAAAAAAAAAAAAAAAAAAAAAAGGCATTTAGTTATCCAAACGTAGTACTTTTGTATGCTTGCTAATTTTTCCTGGCTCTGTCTAAAATCGAATCTTACATGAAGAAAAAACGTTCCTAATTTGATTTTGCTTTTAAATTAGTGTGCATGAAACCAAGAGAGGAAAGGATATATAAGAAATGAAACAATGAAATCAAATAGGTGAGAAAAACAAGGATTTTGTCAGTCAGGGGCAAAATATGAACACAAAGAACAAACAAATATTCCGACAAGGACCTCCGCCAAGTCGTCTTCAGTGATATATATATATATATATATATATATATATATATATATATATATATATATATATATATATATTATATATATATATGTATATATATATATAATCTAACCTTTCGAAGTGAACTTGACAATAGGAGAAAAGATACATCGTAATGATGACTTAAATAATTGAGATTTAGTTGAAAAGAAATTGAGAGCCCAATCCTATAGCTTCTATTTCAATCATTAGCATTATAAAATTATGGTTGGTGGCCTTTGAGCAAAAATGGCCTTGATTGTCAGCCACTGAGTGTGGAGACTATTTCCCTTAAACTCCTCTACTATATGGCTAATATTCCAAATACCTATACTGCAATCTTGAATTCTAACCAGCCTTGGCACGTGGATAGAAAGATTTTTTAAGGCATCTATTGATATTTTAAGGCAGAGTCTAATTGATTAGAGTTTATTAATGCATAATGAAGTCATTAAAAGAAGGAGGTTATTCATCATTTGTTCTGGAGAGTGCAGAAGAGAGCGGGAGTGAGCGTGAAGAGCCGTATTAGTACCAGCTGGCCTATAAGTCTAAACTGTTGGGGAAAGGTGACTCAAGTACCCGCACTTCCCGCAACCATCAATAGAATTAAGAAGTTTAATTGGGATGATTGGTTTGTTTTTAACTGATAAGAAGACTTGGTTACAGATGAGGAAAATGGATTTTTATTATCTGATGATACGTTTTTTTGGAGAGTCAAAGGGGTGAAGGGACTTGTTGGTAGTTCATATATCCTGCTACAAATTCTTGTAGCTGGAACTGGAAAATGTTTTTCTGGCTATTTTACAATTAGATGTATTTTTCCTTTTTTTTTTACTTTATATACTTAATGTTGGTTAAATCTACAATATATATGTAGCAATTTTATTGTTTAATACAGCACACACAAATATAGCTTAGATTTTGGATAGCCTTTGCATAATACTACTTGAACAAAAGAGCATCAACAACTGTTAACTGAATTACTCCAAATTAGACACATAAGAGGGGTGCATGGCAGCAGAAATTTGGGACTAAACTTTTAGTCCTATAGCGATGGTCCTACTTTTAAGGCATAGCACCTTGTCCTCTTGAAATAGCTGAGATATAGTTGGGTGTATACTTCTTTATGTTCATGTCAAACTTCTCCAAAACCAGCAAATGACCTACCCCATGCAGTTGCAGGTAATACAAGTTCGTGTCTCAAAGACTGGACCTGTGTGCACGTGTACACTTTACACTATATTTACTAGTTTTTATCTGTTTTTCTTGTAGATATTATACCTTTGTCTTCATACAGTTTTTAGCAATGAGCCAGAGAAATTTACCTGCTAATGGGCACCAAAGATAACTCTTTACGTCATAGCAGCACCTTTAGTTGGACTTGCATTTCAGGGGAAAAGGACTGAAGGCCTCATTCCTTGAAACCTAATAATATGCACAATCGCCACCATGTTTCTCCATAATTTGCTTACATTGCTGTTCTGGTAAGTTTTAGGATATCCAAAAAATATATTCTTGTATATATGTCTATCTGTGTTACACTAATGTATAATCTGCTAATAGTAGTTTTTTACAAAGTGGAGAAGTCTGTGCATGTTTAGGAAATGTGTATGGAATCTTCTAGAGTAGGCCTAATCTATTTCCCTATTTACTACTTTCCCTACTTACTTCCAATAAAAGAGCCAAGTCTGTTTTTCCGCTTTCCATTTGTTCTCCCTGTAGACCTAGAATTCTATAATAGGTTCAAAAGGTTCCACAAGAAAGAGTGAGCTAAGACATGCTATCTCAAAAAAGATACAATAAAAAAAAAAAAAAAAAAAAAAAAAAAAAAAAAAAAAAAAAAAAAAAAAAAAAAAACAGTATATTGTACAGGGTTCCTTGAAAAAAGCAAGTTCTAACAGGATAAAAGGTTAAAAACCCTTCTTCATTTAAAGAAGGAAAATCAAACATATAGAACTCACATATGAATAACACCAAATAAAATAATCCCATCCTTGGATCTGTGTAGAACCAAAGTGCAAAATTGGCACATTTGCAGTATGAAAAGCTGTTTGATAAATATGATGTAAGACCCATTGCACCTGTCTTTCTTGCTCTCATCATGACAACAAAAAGAAGGAAGAATAAGATTTCAGACTCCCTCTGGAAAAGAAATATATGTAATATAAATTAAAAAAAAAACAATGTTACTCACCTTTGGTCAGCTTTGTTGAAAAAAGTGGTGCAGTAGGAAAAATTAGATTTTGGTTTTTCCTGTCATTGAATGTCACCGTTGTCAACGATGCCATGATGATATATGCCTTATAGACAGTCTTAAAATGCACTGTATCCTTAAATTACTTTTAAAGATACAGGGACAAAATTTTAATTTTTAAGGGACAAAAATTAAGGGACAAAATACCTAAAACTTATAAACAGAAAAATAGTAAACTGACAATTTAAATTATAAAAATGAAATAAGCTTATACTTATATCCCAAATTTAGTATCAGATATATAAAAAGAAACACTTTACATGTGGACATTACAATTTTACATATTTGCAATACATTTTCTCTGTCTTTGACTATGGTACTGTGACTCTTGACACACTCTTATGCCTATATATTTCACAGCATAATTTTTCTATTTAGGAATACAGAGGGCAGACACAGAAATTTCTTTACACTTAGTAGTGCCAATTCACAAAATGAAGAAAGGGCAATAATGAATAAGCCATTAATGGTTATTAGACCTTTTAATAATTTTTGACAAAATAGATTTGTTCCAAATTCAAAAACTGATGCAAGTGGGGGAGAGGCTGGCTGCCCTCCCAATACTTTAAATACCCCCTCAACATGCAATGAAATTTTCTACTTGACATCCTCAGCTGTCCCTGAGATATAGCTGATACATCATTTTGTTCCTAGTACTAGGGCCTATAGCAGCAAAAAAACTTGATTTTTCTGATTTCTGATCGTTTTTTAAATAACACCAGGATACCTGACTCCATCTCCACGGAAAAATCCCCCTCCCCATAGAAATATCCTCTGCACAATTCAATCCTGGTGAAAATTTACCCTTAACCACTTTAACCTGACAATTACCCTTAACATCTCCACACATAAAATTGAATCAGTAAAGAGAAAGCAAGACATATAAAGAAATTTCTTATATGAATTCTGGCAAATTCACCCAGTGTAAAATTTCCTCTGTATATTTCACCCCCTTAACACTATCCTCTTCATTGAAAACTTGTCCAGCAGAAAATTTGTCCTCCCAATCCAAAAAATCTATGCATACTTCTCAATAACAAATAAAACAATGGGCAAATTTTATAACTTAAAAACCTTTCCCCAGGGGCTCTAGGGAGTCATTTAATCTCCAAGGATGTCTTTATTAGGCCTTTCAACTATGCTGAACAAATAATTTATCTCAAAATTTTAATTGGGCGATTTTCGGAAAAGTAGCGTGGGAGGCGGCCTATTTGCCCTCCAATTTTTTTGGTCACTTAAAAAGAGCACTAGAACTTCCATTTCTTTTAGAATGAGCCCTCTCCCGACATTCTAGGCCCACTTGGTTGATACAATCACACCTGGAAAAAAAAACATGTATTTGCAACTGGTAAAAATAAAAAAAATCCCACATTTTTGTAGATATGAGCTTGAAACATCTACAGTAGGGTTCTTTGATATGCTGAATCTGATGGTGTGATTTTCATTAAAATTATTATGACTTCAAGGGGGTCTTTCTCCTTTTTTAGAAAATCAGACAAATTTTCTCAGGCTTGTAGCTTTTGATAGGCAAGACTAGACTTAATGAAACTAATATATTTGGAATCAGCATAATAAGCCAATTTTTTATATATCTATTGGTATCAAAATTCCATTTTTAGAGTTTGGTTACTATTGAGCCAGGTCGCTCCTTACTTTCAGTTTGTTACAGGAACTGTTTGATTACACATCAAAATTCAAATAGAGATCATTGAAATATTGATTATTTTTTCTGTGTTACCAAAAGTATTATATTCATAAAACTTAACAGTTTTGTGAAACGTAACTAAACAAATAGAAAAGGTTTTCAACTAAAGTAAGGAGCAAGTTATAAACTTAAAACAAATATAAATTACTCTGTATATAAGGGGGACTGCCCCCTTCTCAACACCTTGCTCATTAAAAAAAAGTTTTTTAGTGCTTTGAATTTTTTTTTTAATTGTAAATTTTCTTAACAAATTTGGGAAAAAACCAAACTTCACTGTATACAGTATAGAGGAGACAACCCCATTCATACAAAGAATAACCTGTTCAAATAGGTTTCAAATCTGTTCCTTGCTTTCAGTTCAAAAGCTCAATATAATTTAATTTCTGACTGTTTTCCAAATCATACAAAGGCCTAACCAAGATATAATTTGAGGTACTGTTCCCTTAAATTCCTGGTCAAATTGCTTTTAAAATGTGTATCTCAGTAATAGTACATTGATTAGTAAGATCCTATGTTTAAATTTGCAATTTCAATTTTGGATAAAATTTGAATATACTTAAAAAAATTGGCAATGAATAGTAATTTTGGTGAAAAGTCCTTGTTAATATTACTACTAAAGAATTTTGGTAGGATGAAAAGTAGCATAATTGTTTGTATGGATGAAAATTCTGCAAGACTTTTGATCTTCTACATAACTGAAGCCATCACAACCTCTACAATAGGATTTTCTTATTGATACATATATTACATATATTTTTTTTAAATACATTAAAGCACTTCATATAAATAGAAAAAGAAAAATATTACCATTTAAAATTACTGAAAACTAAGTTCCTAGCAGTATTTGCCACCCCAAAGAAATTTTATGGCAGGGCTGATGATGAACTGCCTTGCCTTTTCCACCTCTGTGCTGGTAGATATGGGAATGTAACATATTAGCTGTATAGAGAAACATTTTAGTTAATTCCTACTCCCCCCTTCCTCTTTCAACATTTATCTGAAGCCTCATGAAGAGTAAGCAGTTTTTTCCATTGAAATGTAGTTTTTTAGGAATCTGCCCTACCCCCACCTAAACAATGACTCACCCCCCTACCTTATTATAGCTGATATGCAATTACAGATCACTAAACACAGCCTAATTTCATCAGAAATAAAGTGAATCAACATGGTTAAATCTAGTACTACCACTGTGTGGCATAACTTCTTCTGTGACTGGGTTGCCTAAAATATAGTTATTGATACTTTTAAATCAATTAGTTTCTCAGGATTTTAAATTGATTGCAAATTCATCCTCTTTGGGGTAAAGTTCCAAGTTAGATAAGATATTTATTTCAAAAAATGACTATCACAAGCCTGAAGGGCCGAATTTGCATTTCAGAGTCATATAAAAAAAAATCATAAAAATTGCACAACAATTAAAAACATGCCAAAAACAACACAGAAAGGCAAAGCCATTCATTGGTCTAAAAAAAAAAGGTGTCAAATGCAAGAAAGTTAAGAAGGCAAAAACTAAAACAAAACCAAAAAAAAGATTGAGATAAAAATAGTGTTAAAAACGTTTAAAAGAGAACATATAAACAAGGGGGAGGGAACAAAAGAACCAAACAGACACAAAACTGGGTATCACCAGTACCAAAAAAAAACAAAAAAAACTAGAGGTTTATTTGATCAGTAATGAAGGGGACAAAGGTTTTTTCATACCTGGAGGCGTCTTTTGGGGAAAATGTTTTTCTGTGCAAGGGTTTATTATTGCATTTTTTGCAAAACGGAGGCACAGCGTTCTTCTCCAGTGCTCAAGAGTTTCCAGCTTGGCCTTTTTGAGAAGGAGTGAATATGGTACCAAAGCTTCTTTAAAAATTATTCTTAGGGCTCTTTTTTGAATAGATTCAATTTTTTCTGATTCATCACGGGAGATGCCAGGATGCCAAACTAGACAAGCATATTCAAGATACGGGTGGACAAAGGAAGTATAGATCCCTAAAGAATGGGATGGGGGGACATTAAATTTATTCAAGAGCTTAAGGAGAGACATGGATGCATTAGCTCTATGGACAATATCTTTCCCATGGATATCCCACTTTAAATTAGAGGAAATTGTAACCCCAAGCATTTTAAAGGAAGAAGCAGAAATTTCTGGGGGGATAGGGTCAAGGAAAGCAGGAGTGGATTTCAAAAAAAACTATTGTCATTATATTTGACTTATTGGAATTTACTTTCATATTTAGGTTCTTAGCTTCATCCAAAATATGGGTTAGGATTTCAAGGGGGTCACTTTTAATATTCCTGTGACATACTTCAAGGATTGACAAGTCATCAACATATTTCCAACTTTGGGGGAAATCCTTACCAATATTGTTAATCATGACTAGAAATAAAAGTGGTCCCAACAAGGTTCCTTGAGGAATTCCACAATATATAGGGAGGGGGTTCAAGAAAATATTTATGTATTTTACAACTTGAGATCTATTTGAAATAAACAATATAACAGAACAGAGGATCAAGTTCAAAGTTAACCAGTAGTGAACGAATTAGGGTGGTGTGGTCAACCAGGTCAAAAGCTTTTTGGAAATCAACTAAGACAAGGTTCAGCCAAACATTTGGTTTATCCAGGTTACTTGTGATGGTATGTATTAAGTGCAAAAGGTAATGGGTGGTGGAAGTTTCCCTCAAGTTACCAAACTGCTGGGTGTCAATATGTGGAACCAATTTTAACGTTAAGCCAGTCCCAGAGCAAACCTTCATAAAGTTTGGAAAAACTGAAGTAAGTGTAATGGGGCAAATGTTGGCAAAAGTCAGACTGGTGCAATTTTTTGGGGACAGGTGTTATAAAAATTAGTTTCCAGCAACTTGGGAATTTACCAAATTTTGTGATGTGGTTGAAAATATTTGATAAAGGCTCTCAGCAATTTTGTCTGAAAAGCTTTAATTAAGTCAACTGGGATGTCCAAGGGACAAGTACTTGATTTTTCTAAGCTTTAGGATTTTATTTATAACATCAGAGGGAGAAATAATGGGGAAGGAAGTATTGGGAGAAATAGTTGGACTTGAGCCAGTGAAAGGGGGGAGACTTTGAACAATGGAAGCAAGGTACAAGTTCAAATTGTTGGCAGTCTTATTAGGGGGTTCAGGGAGATGACAATTAACTTCAGAAGGACTGTTTCCACATATTTCTTTAATTTTTCTGTACCATTGCTTGGGCTTGTTATAAATCTTTGACTTTACAATTATAATAATTGGAAGCTTCTTTTCTTAATTTTTTCTTTACGAACTTCCTTAGACTATTAGTCTCAGTAATACAAACTGCCTTGAAAAGATTGATTTTTTTTTCTTATAAGTTTTTTAAAAGACTCAGTAACATAAGGTTTATCTCTAGAACACATTTTAATTTTTTTCTCATGAAGTGGGATTCATAATTACTCCCCAATAAATTTTGGAGGGACAAAGCCATGCAGTCAACATCATTTGTTTGATACACAGTGAACCAATTTCTAGTAGTAATCCAGGAGCCAAAATTGAAAAGTCCCGAGTCAATAAGAGGTCTATAAGCAGATTCAGTTATAGAAAACGACTGTTTAGCTTTAGCCAGCAGAGATAGGAGAAGGCTAAAGGGGTAACTACCCCCTAGAGGGGGCAGGGTGGAGACAGGTTTGTAAAACTTTGAAAGATTAGTGCAAATTAAATCAAGAGTAGTATTGCCTTTTGTAGTTGGGACCTTAACAACCTGTTTTAAATTAAAAGCATTACATGTAGAATCAAGTTTTATATAATTTGTGTCACTCATCAGGAAAATTCCTGCATTTGGGTATTTTGATAGCACAAAGTCAGCACTTTCATGTAATTTTTCAATACAATTTATTTTGACAGTGGATCTCTGATGAGGGAGTAATAAAAACAACACAGGACAATTAAATTGAAAGGACACAGAAAGACTTTAGGTCAAACACACACTCACATAATCTCATCAAAGGGAGCAAGACACAGAATTGAGATTTCACTTGGGTACAAGTCATTACAGACAAAGAACAGAATTCTGCCACCTTTCTTACCCAGAGGGTGGTTTTCTGGTCTGAGTTTAATAAATTGAGAAAAATTGTTAACTTTTAACATGTGCAAATTTTGAGGTTGCACTTCAGTAATAGTGATTACATCTAATCTATATATTTTAGAAATGGTGTCTAATTCATTAAGTTTTTCAAAGTTAAGGCTTTCAGTGTTGCTCAACAAAAGTGTGGGGAATTGAAAGCAACTTGTGAAGGTACCATTTTTACACTTTACTTTTTTTGTTTCACAGATGAGGTCAGGAGTTCTAGTGGAATTCTTGTTGGGGGCTAAGCTTGAGTTGCCAGAACAAGGGACTGGGGATAATATCCATCTTTTTCAAATGCAATGGCATTTAATTGAGCAGGTACTAGTGGAGACTCTAAACAGCAGTAACCAAGTAGTGGCTGAGTTTGGGGTGAACTGGAGGAATCAAGAGATGAGGTTATTTTTGCAGGGGTATGGTACAAAGAGTCCATGTTGAGTGGGTATGTAATGTGGTGGGGAAGGATAGATGGAAGGGTAGGAAAATGCTGGAAAGCAGCCAGAGGGGTGGGTGGGTTTATCTTTGAAAAAGAAGGAAGGGGGTATGGAGGTGGGGATATCCTTTGGAAAGGTACTTGATTGGAAAGGACTGGATGGCTTGTGGGCTTTCTTGTGTGTGATTAATGGTCTAAAGGATTAACAGAATTTAGGTGGCCTATGGGCAGCCCAGTTTTGTGGCACCTACTACAACTCTTAATGGGCAATTTGATATGAGGTTTTGCACTGCCAAAGCATCTTCCACTTGAAAATTGTTACAGATATCAACATGGGGGTATTTACACAGATTATTTGTACAACTGCAAAAAACAAGAAACTTACAGATGTGTAGATGTTTACAATTACTAGATATACATCTACTGTCTAAAAATCTAAAGCACACATTAGGTTGATTACACTTTAGATCACTGAACTCATTTTTTTGAATATATGATTGCATTGAGTGAGAATTTCCACTTGTAAGTTTGACTACATTGTCAATTTTTAAAGATGTGTTATTACCACTGGATTTCAAGAATAAATTATCTTCAGTTAAAACAAGGTCAGTAGGATTAGTTTGTGTAACCTTTTTAATCCCTTGAGAAAATTTGGACAAAGGAAGTTCATGTGCACTTGCTTGATTACATATAGTGACATTTTCAGGTTCAAAGGGTTTTACAGTTTTTATGCAACTTGAAGAATTTTGATAATGCATATTTGGAGCAGAAGTATCAGCTAAAGGAGGAACATGGGTGGTGTAGGGGATTTTAATGTATGTAGAGCATCAACAATTGCTAGCTGAAAACTGATTTTTACATTTTGAATTCGTTGTCCTTGAAAAGATCACATTTCTGGTGCTTGTAAGGATCAGATCAACTATCATAAAGAAATTCAAGATTAATAATCTGTTTCCTGAGACTGATGATTTCTGTTTCTTTTTTTAGGCAATCTTCACAGGCATGGGGCTTGAAGACAATAGCCATTTCTGCATTGCTTGTTGATTCACCTTTACTGGAACAAGAGATTTGGGGGGTAATTTGGGATTGATGGGTGGTGGTTATTTTTGCAGAATCAATTGATCCATCAGAACTATTGTTGACATTACAAAACACAAGGTACAGTAGGGGAATTTGTAATACCACTTTGAACAATCCCTTCAAGTTGATTTTTGTTGGAGATAGTTGAATTTTCTTCATCAGGAATAACAGGAGATTTTACAGCCTCAATTGGTTGGACCACTTCTGGTTGATTATCAATGGTATTAATCTTGCCATTTTCAACCATTGACATTTGGCATTGTATGCATAACCAATTAGGGTTTTTTTAAGGTGATTAATTTTTTTTTACTGGCAGCACAAGCAGGATGCAACAAAGCATTGCACTTGGAACACTGGAAAGACCCAGATCCACATATTCTGTATTTGTTACAAGGATGGGACATCCTAGGAAAAGGAACAAAAGAAGACACACCTTGAATTGGAAGCTATATCTTCAACTAAAACCTGGTTGCCTAAGCCAGGATTAGCACTGGTACTTGCTAGAGAAAAGTTCACAAGGCTGATCATGCATCTTCACTTAAAAATAACAAGCATCATTTATTTCAAAACAAGACGTCTTGACAGGTCAAGATCTAATGGAAGACTGAAGTGATTCTTGTCAAATGAATCCTAATATCTCCTAAACACAGGTACATGGTTTGCTTGCACCTGTAACTAAACTTAAGCACCTTCCATGGTAGCCTAGGTTTAGCCTCAAGTCAAAGTCCTCTCTATACACTACTTTAATCTGCTTATAAAATCTTAGAGTACTTGACTTCACCACAGGTTTCAACAAACCTGAATCTCCTAGTCCCAAAGGCATAATTCCAGTAAATTTTTTGTTGTTCATAGCCTATTATTGACTTACAAATAAAGTAAACATACCACTTGATGCCTTTTTTATGCTCTTTCCAAATATAATAATTATTTTTGTTGGAAATAAATTTTACCCCCTCCCCTATATATACCAATTCAGGGTATATATTTGCACATTAGGGGGATGGGGGTAAATTTTATTTCTGATGTAAATGAGAGGTAAGTTTAAACTTTCCTAACACCCCCCCCCCCTTATGTGCAAACATATACCTTAAATTCATATATGTAGGGGTGGGGGTAAACTTTATTTCTGACAAAAATGATTATTATATTTGGAAAGAGCATAAAAGAAAGGAATCAAGTCAGTGACAGATCCAGAGGGGGGCATGCACCCCCTAGCATAGTCTAAAGTAGTGTAACTTACTTAATTAACTCAAGTTTGCATTAATTAAACTTGCTCCTAACACAAGTTTATCAGATCAACCTATTTTGTGCCCCCCTAAAATTATTTTCATCAGATCAACCTATTTTGTGCCCCCCCCCCCTTAAAAGAAATCCTGGATCTGCCCCTGCATCAAGTGGTATGTTTACTTTATCCACAAGCCAATAGTATGAACAACAAAAAATTTACCACAATTCTAACATACCAAGAAAATCATCAGATTTATAATGGGGACCCTGTCCCTTATTCTATGCCTACAAAAAGTGGTCAATATATACGAAATCATATTATTGAGTTAGGACTAAAGTGAATACACCATTTGATGCCTTTTTTTATGCTGATTATGAATATAATAATCATTCCTATCGGAAATTCAAATTTAAGCCATTTTGAGCTCTTGAAAATGACAAAAAATAGGGTGTAAAAAGGCTAATATAGAGTGGAAAAAGGCTTAAAACCTTTGTTTTAAACTTACTGTTTCATAATAAATACTTATTTTAATCCATAAGCACTGACTTTCCATGAGTAAGTTGGATAATCACAAGTATATATGTTCCAAGAACTCATTTTGCAATATTATGTATTTTTTTCTTCCTTAACGCTGAATGTTCAAGAGTGTGTTTTTGACAAACCGTCGAAAATATTAAAGGATTAGGTTACGTTTGGTTAGATTTGGTTAGGTTTGGTTAGGTTTAATATTTTCGACGTTTCGTTGAAAACGCATTCTTGAACATTTGGCGTTAAGGAAGAAAAAAATACATAATATTTGGAAAATGAATTTTTGGAACTTATATACTTGTTACTCATGGAAAGTCAGTGCTTGTGGATTAAAATAAGGATTTATTATGAAACAGTAAGTTTAAAACAAATGTTTTAAGCATTTTTACACCCTATATTAGCCTTTTTACACCCTATTTTTTGTCATTTTCAAGAGCTCAAAAATGGCTTAAATTTGAATTTCCAATAGGAATGATTATTATATTTGTAATCAGCATAAAAAAAGGCATCGAATGGTGTATTCACTTTAGTCCTAACTCAATAATATGATTTCGTATATATTGACCCAAAAAGCCAGTATTATCCTGCAGGAATTTAACCGGTTTTGGTCATGTTGCCTTTTTAGAAGAATTCACCTTTTATCTAGCAAAGTATGCTAGCCACAGGTCCAGAACAAGTGTAGATTGGACATCCACCATATGGCTAATATGGGAGTAAAGTTCATTTGCGATGCAAATGGATGTTATATTTAGATTGAGGATGCAGTTCTAGGTATATAGCCTATTTGAACATTAGGGGAGTAGGGGGTATATATTCAGTGAATATATAGGTCCTAAGAAATTCATAAATTTCTTAGAAGAACTGGAAAAACAAGGAAAGAAGTGAAGATAAAGTCTCTCCCTCTGCAAAATGTGTCAACTAGGATTTTATTCTGTATAGCCTATTATGGAGTAAGAATTGTTTTCTTAAAATGTTTCCTTATGCACAGTTGGACTCCTAGGCTTAAAATACTGGTTGGCCAGTTGGCTAATTTAAAGATTTGTATATAGGCTATATACACTGTCAAATTAGCCATCTGGTGGTATCCCCTGTAGATTTACCAGTGTAAATAAGCCTAACCATTTTGTCTGACTTTTAAAATTATGGGATGATGAACGATTACTTTATAGTTCATATTAAAGTAATTAAAGAAAATATGAACCAAAAAATGTAGCAAATCCATAGGCTAGGAATATAATTTACTTACAGTTGATATCTGACACTGATAGTCTCCCTCTGGAAAAATGTAGGTACAGACTGGCTGAACTGATTTGCAGAATATGAAAGACATGCTAAGTATTATGTTGATAATATAGTAAGGTTTTAACACTTGTTTCAATTCAGACTTCCAATTCCAAGCCATTTTTGATGAACCTGATTTTCCAAGTTCGAAAAACAGTATATTTTTTCGATAGTTGCCAAACGAAACAAAATCAATCACCTTTTCTTTTCAAAGACAAATAAGCCGAATAAGTTTTGGTTTACCAAATGTATCCCAATCTATCAAGCAGAGCCAATAGTATAGCTACTTTTTCTATCAACTGGTTGAAAGCCAAAGTTATCAACAACTAACATTTTACTATAATTATCTAAACCATCCTCTTTAGAGCCTTTCATCGGTTGATTCAAAATTCGATGATAGCGGACACAGACAATGGATAACTAAAACTGCATTTAGGTTTTCAATTTCGACTTTCAGATCCTTTGAATAGCAATTAGCTACAAATAATTAACACTATGGCATGGCATAGACCTTTATTATTAAGCTACATCACTAAACCGCGATAGGCACAAAAGCAAATAAATATGTGGCGATCACTTTTTGTTCAGGAATAGGAACCTGTTTCATTTAAGAGTGGAATTTAGAGGAAAAGGATGATATATTTTTGTCATGCCAATAATTTTCTTAGGTGATAAAGAAAAGTTGGTCCTGATGGAATTCATGGATATCAATTGCTCATCAGTGATAATTCTTAATAGATGTTTTTGCCAGATCTCTATTGCAACTGAATCACCGTGTGACTGAACCCCAAAGCACTAAACCCCTTTAAATGAACCCCTATTCAAATGAACACTTATGCATCTAAAGCTCCGCGCACCTGAACCCCTTACAACTGAATCCCCGTGCAAATAAACCCTCGCGCAACAGAACCCATTTTAACTGAACCCTCTTGCAAATCAGCCCCGTTTAACTGAACTCCAGTGTAACTGAACACCCGTGCAACTGAACCCCCATGCAACTGAACCCTTGTGTAACTGAACCCTCGTGCAACTGAGCAATCGTAGTCAGACGAGGGAGTATTTCTGGGTAGAACACAAGTTAAAATATTTACATGTTCAACCTTTTTGGAGTTGTTTGTTTTTTAAAGTCATGGTGTGTAAGTCTTTCAAGATACTGCATAAAAAGGCTCTGTTTTGTTGTCACAAAAACAGAAAACCGGACGTCACAAACCATTAAAACCAGGTTCATTTCTCCTTTGTTTTACATCTGTTAATGGGGGTTTCCTTCGCCTTGTCACTGTCTACGGGTCTAGTCGTTTACCCTCCCCCCGAAAATACCCTCTGATGAAAATAGCCCCTATGGTAAAAACTAAACTCTTAACTAAAACTAAAATAAACTAGAACTCTAAAAAAAAAAAAACTCTAAGCTAAGACTCTAAGCTGAAATTCTAAATTCTTAACCAAAACTAAATTAAACTAGACCTCTAACTAAAAACTCTAAGCTAAGACCCTAAGGTAAAACACCAAACTCTTAACTAAAACTAAACTAGAACTCTAACTGAAACTCAGAGGTACAAAATCAAACTCTTAACTAAAATTAAACTAAACTAGAACCCTAACAAAAAAAACCCTAAGCTAAGGCTCTAAGGTAAAACACCAAACTCTTAACTAAAACTAAACTAGAACTCTAACTGAAAGTCTAAGGTAAAACACCAAACTCTTAACTAAAACTAAACTAGAACTCTAATTGAAACTCAATGGTAAAAAAAATAAAACTCTTAACTAAAATTAAACTAAACTAGAACAAAAAAAACAAAAAAAAAACTCTAAGCTAAAACTCTAAACTCTTAAATAAAATTAAACTAAACTAGAACTCTAACAAAAACTCTAAGCTATTAATTAAAACTAAACTAAACTAGAACTTCAACAAAAACTCTAAGCTAAGACTCTAAGCTAAAAACTCTAAACTCTTAACTAAAACTAAACTAAACTAGAACTCTAACTGAAACTCAAATGTAAAATTCTAAACTATTAACTAAAACTAAAATAAACTAGGACTCTAACAAAAACTCTGAGCTAAGACTCTAAGCTAAAATTCTAAACTCTTAACTAAAACTAAACAAAACTAGAACTCTAAGCCAAGACTCCAAGGTAAAATGCTAAACTCTTGACTAAAAGTAAACTAAAGTAGAACTCTAACTGAAACTCAAAGGTAAAATAACAAATTCTTAACTAAAATTAAACTAAACTAGAACTCTAACAGAAACTCTAAGCTAGGACTCTAAGGTAAAACTGTAAACTCTTAACTAAAACTAAACTAAACTAGAACTCTAGCAAAAACTCGAAGCTAAGACTCAGCTAAAACTCGAAACTCTAAATAAAACTTAACCAAACTATAACTTAAAGTAAAACTAAGCTATGACTCTAAGCTAAAACTCTAAATTCTTAAAAGTAACTAAACTAAATTTCAACTCTAACTAAAACTCTAAGCTAAGACTCTATGGTAAAACTCTAAACTCTTAACTAAAACTAAACTAAACTAGAACTCTAACAAAAACTCTAAGCTAAGACTCTAAGCTAAAACTCTAAACTCTTAGCTAACTAAACTAAACTAGAACTCTAATTAAAACTCTAAGTCTAAGCTAAAACTCTAAACCAAAACTAAACTAAACTTCAACAAAAACTCTAAACTAAGACTCTAAGCAAAAAAACACTAAACTCTTAACTAAAACTAAACTAACCTAGAACTCTAGAAAAAACTCTAAGCTGAGACCCTAAGCTAAAACTCTAAACTCTTAAGTAAAACTAAACTAGACTAAAACTCTAAGCTAAGACTCTAAGGTAAAACACTAAACTCTTAACTAAAACTAAACTAGAACTCTAAGCTAAGACTCTAAGCTAAAACTCTAAACTCTTAACTAAAACTAAACTAAACTAGAACTCTAACAAAAACACTAAGCTAAGACGCTAAGCTAAAACTCTAAACTCTTAACTAAAACTAAACTAAACTAGAACTCTTATTAAAACTCTAAGTCTAAGCTAAAACTCTATACTAAACTAGAACTTCAACAAAAAACTTTAAACTAAGACTCTAAGCTTAAAACACTAAACTCTTAACTAAAACTAAACTAAACTAGAACTCTAACAAAAACTCTGAGATAAGACTCTAGGCTAAAACTCTAAACTCTTAACTAAAACTAAACTAAACTAGAACTCTAACAAAAAACTCTCTGCTAAGACTCTAAGCTAAAACTCTAAAATCTTAACTAAAACTAAACTAAACTAAAACTCTAAGCTAAGTCTCTATGGTAAAACACCAAACTCTTAACTATAACTAAACTAAACTAGAACTCTAACAAAAACTCTAAGCTAAGACTCCAAGCTAAAATTCTAAACTCTTAACTATTACTAAACTAATGTAAAATTCTAAGCTAGGTCTCTAAGGTAAAACTCTAAATTCCTAACTATATATAAACTAAACTTTAACTATAACTAAAACTCTAAGCTAAGACTCAAAGCTAAAACTCTAAACTCTTAACTATTGCTAAACTAAACTTCAACTCTAACAAAAACTCTAAGCTAAGTCCCTAGGGTAAAACTCCAAAGTCTTAACTATATCTAAAGTAAACTAGAACTCTAACAAAAACTCTAAGCTAAGACTCTAAGCTAAAAAACTCTAAGCTCTTAACTAATACTAAAATAAACTTCAACTCTAACAAAAAATCTAAGCTAAGACTCTAATCTAAAACTCTAAACTCTTAACTAAAACTGAACTAAACTAGAACTTCGACAAAAACTCTAGGCTATGACTCTCAGCTAAAAACTCTAAACTCTTAACTAAAACTAAAATTAACTAGAACTCTAACAAAAAACTCTAAGCTAAGACTCTAAGCTAAAATTCTAAACTCTTATCTAAAACTAAACTGAACTAGAACTTCAACAAAAACTCTAAGGTAAAACACCAAACTCTTAACTAAAACTAAACTAGAACTCTAACTGAGACTCTAAGCTAAAAAACTCTAAACTCTTAACTAAAACTAAACTAAACTAAAATTTTCTAAGCTAGGTCTCTAAGGTAAAACTCCAAACTCTTAACTATATGTAAACTAAACTAGAACTCTAACAAAAACTCTAAGCTAAGACTCTATGCTAAAACTCTAAACTCTTAACTATTACTAAACTAAACTTCAACTCTAACAAAAACTCTAAGCTAAGACTCTAAGCTAAAACTCTAAACTATTAACTAAAACTAAACTAAACTAGAACTTCAACAAAAACTCTAAGCTAAGACTCTAAGCTAAAAACTCTAAACTCTTAACTAAAACTAAACTAAACTAGAACACTAACTGACACTCAAATGTAAAACTCTAAACTATTAACTAAAACTAAAATAAACTATGACTCTAACAAAAACTCTGAGCTAAGACTCTAAGCTAAAATTCTAAACTCTTAACTAAAACTAAAATAAACTAAAACTCAAATAAAAAACTCTAAGCTAAGACTCTAAGGTAAAACACCAAACTCTTAACTAAAACTAAACTAAAACTCTAACTGAAACTCAAAGGAAAAAAAAAATCAAACTCTTAACTAAAATTAAACTAAACTAGAACTCTAACAAAAAAAAACTCTAAGCTAAGACTAAGCTAAAACTCTAAACTCTAAAATAAAATTAAACTAAACTAGAACTCTAACAAAAACTCTAAGCTATTAATTAAAACTAGAATAAACTAGAACTATAACACAAAACTCTAAGCTAAGACTCTAAGCTAAAAACTCTAAACTAAAACTCTAAGCTAAGACTCTTAAGGTAAAACTCTAAACTCTTAACTAAAATTAAACTAGACAACAACTCTAACTTAAACTCTAAGCTAAGACTCTAAGCTAAAACTCTAAACTCTTAACTAAAACTAAACTAAACTAGAACTTCAACAAAAACTCTAAGCTAAGACTCTAAGCTAAGACTCTAAGCTAAAAAACTCTAAACTAAAACTCTAAGCTAAGACTCTAAACTCTTAACTAAAACTAAACTACACAACAACTCTAACTTAAACTCTAAGCTAAGACTCTAAGCTAAAACTACAAAACTCTTAACTAAAACTAAACCAAACTAAAACTCTAACTGAAACTCAAAGGTAAAACATCAAACTCTTAACTAAAATTAAACTAAACTAGAACTTCAAGAAAAACTCTAAGTTATGACTCTAAGCTAAAACACTCTATGCTTTTAACTAAAACTAAACCAAGGGCTGGGTGGTTCTTTGGGAGCCGGGGAGAGCCTTTGTGGGTCTGGAGGCCCTTGAGGACCGATTGGTCCTTTGGGAGCCCGGTGGATATTTGAGGACCGGGGGGAGGGCCTTTGGGGGTCCGGGGGGCCCTTTGGGAGCCTGTGGGGACCTTTGGGGACCAAAGGGAGGGCCTTTGGGGGTCCGGGGGAGGCAGTTGGGAGCATGGGGGACATTTGGGGACCGGGTGATGGCCTTTGGGACCCCGGTGGTCTTTTGGGAGCTCGATGGGCCTTTGAGGACCAGAGGAGGGCCTTTGAGGGTCTGAGGAGGGCGTTTGGGGGGGGGGGGGGGCTGGGGCTCTTTGGGAGCTTGGGGGGCCTTTGAGTACCGGGGGCTTCCTTCGGGGTTGGGGTGGGGGATCGGAACCCTTTGGGGTTGGGGTAGAGGACCTCACAACACTGTTCAAATGGAACTTGTGTATTATAAGGACCACAGAGTTTCACCCTCAAATTTTCTTCTAAAACCTTTCTAAAATCTTCTTTCTTCAAAATGTCTCTAACTGTTTCATCGTAATAGTTCCATAAATTAGCTAAAAACGGTTTCGCCAAAAATTATCCCCAAACGGAATTTCAGCATGTTCCTTTTGTTTGGCATCCCTGCGCTGGCTTATTTCAATTATTTGGAAACCTTTTCGCGCGCTAAGATCAAAACATCTGCCTCGGAAACGATTCTCTTGTTAGAACTCCAAATTAATTTCCCTTTCATGAATCAATTCTCTTTAGAATAACAAATTAATTCCCCTTTCTTGTCAATCATCAATCATGACATCATGTGTGATCTAACTGTTTCTCGGAGACAATTCTCTTTGGAAATGCAAAGACATTAATTAACTTGACGTCATCTGTCAGACATTAATTAACTGTTTCCCGGGAACTCATAACATTTGGCTTGGAAACAACAATAACAAATACTGTTTCCCGGAAACTCATAACATCTGCCTCGAACAGGAAGGAAGTGTCATTAACTTTGCTTCGAACGACAACAACATTGACCCCATTAACCACGTGTTCTCTCTAATGACTCTGTTCAAAACAACAACAACATTGACCTTGGCATTTTGCCTCGGAAACAATAACAACATTGACCTTGGCATTCGTTGAGAGCGTGCCAAAAACACACCTGGAGAAAGAGGTCATTGACCGATTTCGCAATCATTCTCCCTAGGGACTCTATGCCCATATATAGGACCATAAACCACGTGGTCCTCGTGGGAGTTTTAAAAAAAAAAGTGTCCGGATCGGGATTCGAAGGGGTATTGTCCTCGTCGGAGTAGCACCCCCATCTCTACTTTTTGTTCGTTTTAAGTTTTAATGTTATTCCTTACTTTCAATTGAAAAAACTTGTTTTTTATTTAATTTCTGATCGTTTTTTAAATAATGCTGGGAAATCCGGCGCCTACTTGAGTAGTTTCAACTACTCTACTCCTCCCTCATATGCAAATATATAGCCCAAATTATATATTTCCCATATATTCTGTCACTTTTCTTTGTCTTGTCTCGCGCTAAGCTGAAAAAAACTAACGAAGAAACCGTTTTTGTTCTTTAGTTTTACACAACGTAAACTTGAGTGAGAGACCCTTAACACAAAAGTACAATACTCCTTCCCCCTACGAAAATTAAAAAATATAAAACTCAAATAAAATTCTCAAATTTGGAAAGCTTTATTTTCCATTTTTTTTTTTTTTTTTTTGGGGGGGGGGGGGGATTTCTGGGAGTGTATTTTCCGCGGGGAGCATTTTCCGAGGGGTTATTTTCCGGGGGGGTATTCGCCTAGAACCGTTGGCACAATGTATTTTTTTTTTGGTTCTTGGTCTTAGACCACTTCGGTCTTAGGTCTTAGGGCACTTCGTCTTGAAGGAGTTGTCGTAGAAACTTCGAAAAGGGCTCATTCGATTGAAAATTGGAGTGGCTTGTGCTCTTTTTAATAGTCTAAAGTGATTGGAAGGCAACACTCCTTCCATGCCCACCATTTCCTCAAAACACATCCAATCAAAATTTTGAGACAGCCATTATGTTCAGCGTAGTTGATTTCGAGATAGAAATTATGTTTTTTAGAAGGACACTCCCCCACAGCAGTAGAGATGCCCTAATATCTCCGATCGCTCACCCCTGCTGCCACCTACAACTTTTTTACATAGTTTAATGGGGACAGTGTCAATGACCTCTTTCTCCAAGGTCTCTTTCTCCAGGGGTGTTTTGGCCAAGTGCTGGCTAGGGAAGAATGTTATGATGTCAGGAAAGAGTATTTGTTGTTGTTGTTTTTGGCCAAGTGCCCGCTAGGGGAGAATGTTATGATCTAGGAAAGAGTATTTGTTGTTGTATGCTAGGGGAAGAATGTTATGATCCAGAAATAGTATTGGTTTCCGGGCAAAGTTTAATAATGTCCGACAGGTACTGTCAATCATTAATCAAATTGTTCCCAGGCGAAGTTTAATAATGTCTGACAGGTGATGTCAAGATTGATTGATATGTCACGAAAGGAGATTTAATTTGTTGTTTCTAAGGGGGACTATTGATTCAAGAAAGGGGAATTAATTTGTTGTTTCCAAGGGGAATTATTGATTCACGAAAGGGGAATTAATTGTTGTTTCTAAGGGGAATTATTGATTCAAGAAAGGGGAATTAATTTGATGTTTCTAAGGGGAAGGTGGGGAAGAGATATATTGATTGCGTAATCGAAGGGAGAGAATTCCCGAGAAATTGATTACATAATCGGTAGAACCCTATAAGGAGCTCGTGAGGGGAATCCATTTATGGGCATAGAATGATGTAATCAAATAGAATGACGTAATCGACTAAGACAATTGGATTTCTGAGAAATTTATTACATAATCGGTAGAACTCTATCAGGAGGTCCTGACGGGAATCCATTTATGGGCATAGAATGACGTAATCAACTAGGACAAATGGATTTCTGAGAAATTGATTACATAATCGGTAGAACCCTATCAGAAGGTCATGACGGGAATTCATTTTATGGGCATAGAATGACGTAATCGACTAAGACAAGCAAGTTACTTTCTTTATGTCCCTCCTAAACCCATTTTCCAACTTGAAGTACTTATCTTTTTCACCCACAACTATACTTTACAGCTTTTTGGATACCCCAACACCAAGAAATACTTTTCAAAAGGTATTTCAGAGCAAGTTCCTTTCTTTATGTCCATCCTAAACCCATTTTCCAACTTGAAGTACTTATCTTTTTCACCCACACCTTAGTTATAGGTAAGAGTTTTAAGTTTTACCTTAGAGTCCTAGCTTAGAGTTTTTTGTTTGAGTTCTAGTTTGGTTTAGTTTTAGTTAAAAGTTTAGAGTTTTATAGCTTAGAGTCTTAGCTTAGAGTTTTTGTTAGTTCCAGTTTAGTTTAGTTTTAGTTAAGAGTTTAGAGTTTTTAGCTTAGAGTCCTAGCTTAGAGTTTTTGTTAGAGTTCTAGTTTGGTTTAGTTTTAGTTAAAAGTTTAGAGTTTTTTAGCTTAGAGTCTTAGCTTAGAGTTTGTTTTTTTGTTAGAGTTCTAGTTTAGTTTAGTTTTAGTTAAGAGTTTAGAGTTTTACCTTAGAGTCCTAGCTTAGAGTTTTTGTTTGAGTTCTAGTTTGGTTTAGTTTTAGTTAAAAGTTTAGAGTTTATAGCTTAGAGTCTTAGCTTAGAGTTTTTGTTAGTTCCAGTTTAGTTTAGCTTTAGTTAAGAGTTTAGAGTTTTTAGCTTAGAGTCCTAGCTTAGAGTTTTTGTTAGAGTTCTAGTTTGGTTTAGTTTTAGTTAAAAGTTTAGAGTTTAGTTTAGTTGAGGTTTATTAAGAGTTTTTTTAGCTTAGAGTCTTAGCTTAGAGTTTTGTTAGAGTTCTAGTTTAGTTTAGTTTTAGTTAAGAGTTTAGAGTTTTAGCTTAGCGTCTTAGCATAGAGTTTTATTCAGAGTTTTAGTTTAGTTTAGTTTTAGTTAAGAGTTTAGAGTCTTAGCTTAGAGTTTTTGTTAGAGTTCTAGTTTAGTTTAGTTTTAGTTAAGAGTTTGGTGTTTTACCTTAGAGTCTTAGCTTAGAGTTTTAGTTAGAGTTTCTAGTTGAGTTTTTTATTTTAGTTCAGAGTTTGACGTTTTATCTTTGAGTTTTTGTTAGGGTTCTAGTTTATTTTAGTTTTAGTTAATAGTTTAGAGTTTTAGCTTAGAGTCTTAGCTTAGAGTTTTTTGTTAGAGTTAAAGTTTAGTTTAGTAATAATTAAGAGTTTAGAGTTTTAGCTTAGAGCCTTAGCTTAGAGTTTTTGTTAGAGTTCTAGTTTAGTTTAGATAAAGTTCAGAGTTTGGAGTTTTACCTTAGAGACTTAGCTTAGAGTTTTAGTTTAGTTTTAGTTAAGATTTTAGAGTTTTTTTAGCTTAGAATCTTAGCTTAGAGTTTTTGTTAGAGTTCTAGTTTAGTTTAATTTTAGTTAAGAGTTTGATTTTTCACCTTTGAGTTTCAGTTAGAGTTCTAGTTTAGTTTAATTTTAGTTAAGAGTTTGACTTTTTATCTTTGAGTTTTTGCTAGAGTTCTAGTTTATTTTAGTTTTAGTTAATAGTTTAGAGTTTTAGCTTAGAGTCTTAGCTTAGAGTTTTGTTAGAGTTGAAGTTTAGTTTAGTAATAATTAAGAGTTTAGAGTTTTAGCTTAGAGCCTTAGCTTAGAGTTTTGGTTAGAGTTCTAGTTTAGTTTAGATAAAGTTCAGAGTTTGGAGTTTTACCTTAGAGACTTAGCTTAGAGTTTTAGTTTAGTTTTAGTTAAGATTTTAGAGTTTTTTAGCTTAGAATCTTAGCTTAGAGTTTTAGTTAGAGTTCTAGTTTAGTTTAATTTTACTTAAGAGTTTGACGTTTTATCTTTGAGTTTTTGTTAGGGTTCTAGTTTATTTAGTTTTAGTTAATAGTTTAGAGTTTTAGCTTAGAGTCTTAGCTTAGAGTTTTTGTTAGAGTTGAAGTTTAGTTTAGTAATAATTAACAGTTTAGAGTTTTAGCTTAGAGTCTTAGCTTAGAGTTTTTGTTAGAGTTCTAGTATAGTTCAGATAAAGTTAACAGTTTGGTTTTCTACCTTAGAGACTTAGCTTAGAGTTTTAGTTTAGTTTTAGTTAAGAGTTTAGAGTTTTTTTAGCTTAGAATCTTAGCTTAGAGTTTTTGTTAGAGTTTTAGTTTAGTTTAATTTTAGTTAAGAGTTTGATTTTTCACCTTTGAGTTTCAGTTAGAGTTCTAGTTTAGTTTAATTTTAGTTAAGAGTTTGACGTTTTTATCTTTGAGTTTTTGTTAGAGTTCTAGTTTATTTTAGTTTTAGTTAATAGTTTAGAGTTTTAGCTTAGAGTCTTAGCTTAGAGTTTTTGCTAGAGTTGAAGTTTAGTTAGTAATAATTAAGAGTTTAGAGTTTTAGCTTAGAGTCTTAGCTTAGAGTTTTTGTTAGAGTTCTAGTTTAATTTAGATAAAGTTAAGAGTTTAGAGTTTTTGTTAGAGTTCTAGTTTGGTTTAGTTTTAGTTAAAAGTTTAGAGTTTTTCAGCTTAGAGTCTTAGCTTAGAGTTTTTGTTAGTTCCAGTATAGTTTAGTTTTAGTTAAGAGTTTAGAGTTTTTAGCTTAGAGTCCTAGCTTAGAGTTTTTGTTAGAGTTCTAGTTTGGTTTAGTTTTAGTTAAAAGTTTAGATTTTTTTAGCTTAGAGTTTTTGTTAGAGTTCTAGTTTAGTTTAGTTTTAGTTAAGAGTTTAGAGTTTTTAGCTTAGAGTCTTAGCTTAGAGTTTTATTCAGAGTTTTAGTTTAGTTTAGTTTTAGTTAAGAGTTTAGAGTCTTAGCTTAGAGTTTTTGTTAGAGTTCTAGTTTAGTTTAGTTTTAGTTAAGAGTTTGGTGTTTTTACCATAGAGTCTTAGCTTAGAGTTTTAGTTAGAGTTCTAGTTTAGTTTAATTTTAGTTTAGAGTTTGACGTTTTATCTTTGAGTTTTTGTTAGGGTTCTAGTTTATTTTAGTTTTAGTTAATAGTTTAGAGTTTTAGCTTAGAGTCTTATCTTAGAGTTTTTGTTAGAGTTGAAGTTTAGTTTAGTAATAATTAAGAGTTTAGAGTTTTAGCTTAGAGTCTTAGCTTAGAGTTTTTGTTAGAGTTCTAGTTTAGTTTAGATAAAGTTAAGAGTTTGGAGTTTTACCTTAGAGACTTAGCTTAGAGTTTTAGCTAGAGTTTTAGTTTAGTTTTTAGTTTAGTTAAGAGTTTAGAGTTTTTAGCATAGAGTCTTAGCTTAGAGTTTTTGTTAGAGTTCTAGTTTAGTTTAGTTTTAGTTAAGAGTTTAGAGTTTTAGCTTAGAGTCTTGGCTTAGAGTTTTGTTAAAGTTGAAGTTTAGTTTAGTAATAGTTAAGAGTTTAGAGTTTTAGCATAGAGTCTTAGCTTAGAGTTTTTGTTAGAGTTCTAGTTTAGTTCAGATATAGTTAAGAGTTTGGAGTTTTCCCTTGGAGACTTAGCTTAAAGTTTTAGTTTAGTTTTGGTTAAGAGTTTAGAGTTTTTTAGCTTAGAGTCTTAGCTTAGAGTTTTTGTTAGAGTTCTAGTTTAGTTTAGTTTTAATTAAGAGTTTAGAGTTTTAGCTTAGAGTCTTAGCTTAGAGTTTTAGTTAGAGCTCTAGTTTTAGTTTAGTTTTAGTTAAGAGTTTAGAGTTTTAACATAGAGCCTTAGCTTAGAGTTTTAGTTAGAGTTGAAGTTTAGTTTAGTTACAGTTAAGAATTTAGAGTTTTAGCTTAGAATCATAGCTTAGAGTTTTACTTAAAGTTGTAGTTTTATTAAGTTTTAAATAAGAGTTTCGAGTTTTAGCTTAGAGTCTTACCTTAGAGTTTTCGTTAGAGTTCTAGTTTAGTTTAGTTTTAGTTAAGAGTTTAGAGTTTTACCTTAAAGTCTTAGTTAGAGTTTTATGTTAGAGTTCTAGTTTAGTTTAGTTATAGTTAAGAATTTAGAGTTTTAGCTTAGAGTCATAGCTTAGAGTTTTGGTTAAAGTTATAGTTTAGTAAAGTTATAGTAAAGAGTTTAGAGTTTTACCTTAGAGTCATAGCTTAGAGTTTTAGTTAGAGTTCTGATTCAGTTTAGTTTTAGTTAAGAGTTTGATTTTTTCACCTTTGAGTTTCAGTTAGAGTTCTAGTTTAGTTTAAGTTTTTTAGTTAAGAGTTTGATTTTTTTTTTCTTTTTTTTTTTAGCTTAGAATTCTTATCTTTGAGTTTTTGCTAGAGTTCTAGTTTATTTTAGTTTTAGTTAATAGTTTTGGAGTTTTAGCTTAGAGTCTTAGCTTAGAGTGTTGGTTAGAGTTGAAGTTTAGTTTAGTAATAATTAAGAGTTTAGAGTTTTAGCTTAGAGTCTTAGCTTAGAGTTTTTGTTAGAGTTCTAGTTTAGTTTAGATAAAGTTAAGAGTTTAGAGTTTTTGTTAGAGTTCTAGTTTAGTTTAGTTTAGTTAAGAGTTTGGTGTTTTTACCTTAGAGTCTTAGCTTAGAGTTTTAGTTAGAGTTCTAGTTTAGTTTAATTTTACTTAAGAAGTTTGACGTTTTATCTTTGAGTTTTTGTTAGGGTTCTAGTTTATTTTAGTTTTAGTTAATAGTTTAGAGTTTTAGCTTAGAGTCTTAGCTTAGAGTTTTTGTTAGAGTATTTGAAATTTAGTTTAGTAATAATTTAACAGTTTAGAGTTTTAGCTTAGAGTCTTAGCTTAGAGTTTTTTGTTAGAGTTCTAGTATAGTTCAGATAAAGTTAACAGTTTGGTGTTCTACCTTAGAGACTTAGCTTAGAGTTTTTAGTTTAGTTTTAGTTAAGAGTTTAGAGTTTTTTAGCTTAGAATCTTCTTAGCTTAGAGTTTTTGTTAGAGTTTAGTTTAGTTTAATTTTAGTTAAGAGTTTGATTTTTCACCTTTGAGTTTCAGTTAGAGTTTCTAGTTTAGTTTAATTTTAGTTAAGAGTTTGACGTTTTATCTTTGAGTTTTTTGTTAGAGTTCTAGTTTATTTTAGTTTTAGTTAATAGTTTAGAGTTTTAGCTTAGAGTCTTAGCTTAGAGTTTTTGCTAGAGTTGAAGTTTAGTTTTATTAATAATTAAGAGTTTAGAGTTTAGCTTAGAGTCTTAGCTTAGAGTTTTTGTTAGAGTTCTAGTTTAGTTTAGATAAAGTTAAGAGTTTAGAGTTTTTGTTAGAGTTCTAGTTTGGTTTAGTTCTAGTTAAAAGTTTAGAGTTTTTCAGCTTAGAGTCTTAGCTTAGAGTTTTTTTTAGTTCCAGTTTAGTTTTAGTTTTAGTTAAGAGTTTAGAGTTTTTAGCTTAGAGTCCTAGCTTAGAGTTTTTGTTAGAGTTCTAGTTTGGTTTAGTTGTAGTTAAAAGTTTAGAGTTTTTTAGCTTAGAGTTTTTGTTAGAGTTCTAGTTTAGTTTAGTTTTAGTTAAGAGTTTAGAGTTTTTTAGCTTAGAGTCTTAGCTTAGAGTTTTATTCAGAGTTTTAGTTTAGTTTAGTTTTAGCTAAGAGTTTAGAGTCTTAGCTTAGAGTTTTTGTTAGAGTTCTAGTTTAGTTTAGTTTTAGTTAAGAGTTTGGTGTTTTACCTTAGAGTCTTAGCTTAGAGTTTTAGTTAGAGTTCTAGTTTAGTTTAATTTTAGTTTAGAGTTTGACGTTTTATCTTGAGTTTTTTGTTAGGGTTCTAGTTTATTTTAGTTTTAGTTAATAGTTTTAGAGTTTTAGCTTAGAGTCTTATCTTAGAGTTTTTTGTTAGAGTTGAAGTTTAGTTTAGTAATAATTAAGAGTTTAGAGTTTTAGCTTAGAGTCTTAGCTTAGAGTTTTTGTTAGAGTTCTAGTTTAGTTTAGATAAATTAAGAGTTTGTAGTTTTACCTTAGAGACTTAGCTTAGAGTTTTAGCTAGAGTTTTAGTTTAGTTTAGTTTTAGTTAAGAGTTTAGAGTTTTTAGCATAGAGTCTTAGCTTAGAGTTTTTGTTAGAGTTCTAGTTTAGTTTAGTTTTAGTTAAGAGTTTAGAGTTTTAGCTTAGAGTCTTAGCTTATTGTTTTTGTTGAAGTTCTAGTTTAGTTTGGTTTTAGTTAAGAGTTTAGAGTTTTTAGCTTAGAGTTCTTGGCTTAGAGTTTTTTGTTAAAGTTGAAGTTTAGTTTAGTTAATAGTTAAGAGTTTAGAGTTTTAGCATAGAGTCTTAGCTTAGAGTTTTTGTTAGAGTTCTAGTTTAGTTCAGATATAGTTAAGAGTTTGGAGTTTTCCCTTGGAGACTTAGCTTAGAGTTTTAGTTTTAGTTTTAGTTAAGAGTTTAGAGTTTTTTAGCTTAGAGTCTTAGCTTAGAGTTTTTGTTAGAGTTCTAGTTTAGTTTAGTTTTAATTAAGAGTTTAGAGTTTTTAGCTTAGGAGTCTTGGCTTAGAGTTTTAGTTAGAGCTCTAGTTTAGTTTAGTTTTAGTTAAGAGTTTAGAGTTTTAACATAGAGCCTTAGCTTAGAGTTTTAGTTAGAGTTGAAGTTTAGTTTAGTTAAAGTTAAGAATTTAGAGTTTTAGCTTAGAGTCATAGCTTAGAGTTTTGGTTAAAGTTATAGTTTAGTAAAGTTTATAGTAAAGAGTTTAGAGTTTTTACCTTAGAGTCATAGCTTAGAGTTTTTAGTTAGAGTTCTGATTCAGTTTAGTTTTAGTTAAGAGTTTAGAGTTTTTAGCTTAGAGTCTTAGCTTATAGTTTGTGTTAGAGTTCTAGTTTAGTTTAGTTTATAGTTAAGAGTCTCGAGTTTTTAGCTTAGAGTCTTAGCTTAGAGTTTTTGTTAGTGTTCTAGTTTAGTTTACTTCTAGTTAAAGAGTTTCGAGTTTTAGCTTAGAGTCTTAGCTTATAGTTTGTCTTAGAGTTCTAATTTAGTTTAGTAATAGTTAGGAGTTTAGGGTTTTTAGACTTAGAGTTTTAATTAGAGTTCTAGTTTAGTTTAGTTTTAGTTAAGAGTTTAGAGTTTTAGTTTAGAGTTTTAGTTTAGTTTTAGTTAAGAGTTTAGAGTTTTAGCTTAGAGTATTAGCTTAGAGTTTTTTAGAGTTCTAGTTAGTTTAGTTACAGTTAAGAGTTTGGAGTTTTACCTTAGAGACTTCGCTTAGAGTTTTAGTTTAGTTTAGTTTTAGTTAAGAGTTATAGCTTAGAGGTTTAGCCTAGAATCTTAGCTTAGAGATTTAGTTAGAGTTGAAGTTTGTCTAAACTAGCATAAGTTTAAAATTCCACAAAATTGCATAGAGTTTTTACCTTAACCATAGGTTAGATTAGGTTAGGTTTATAGGTTAGGTTTCTCCAAGTTTAAGTTAGGTTAGATTAGGTCAGCTTATCATGAGCGCTCATGTTAAGCTAACCTAATCTAACCTAACTTAAACGTGGAGAAACCTAACCTCTAACCTAACCTATGGTTATGGTATTTCTATGCAATTTTGTGGAATTTTATGGTTATGCTAGTTTAGACTAAACTTCAACTCTAACTAAATCTCTAAGCTAAGATTCTAGGCTAAACCTCTAAGCTATAACTCTTAACTAAAACTAAACTAAACAATAACTCTAACTAAAAACTCTAAGCTAAGACTCTAAGCTAAAACTATAAATTCTTAACTATAACTAGACTATACGAAACTTCAAAACCCTAAACTAAAACTAAACTAGAACTCTAAACTCTAAGCTATGACTTTAAGGTAAAAGTCTAAACTCTTAACTGAAAACTAAAATAAGCTAGAACTCGATCTAAAACACTAAGCTAAAACTCCAAGCTAAAACTCTAAACCCTTAACTATAACTAAACTAAACTTCAACTCTAAGTAAAACTGTAAGCTAAGACTCTATAGTAGAACTCTAAACTCTTAACTAAACTAAATTAGAACTTCAACAAAAACTCTAAGCTAAGACTCTAAGATAAAACTCTAAACTCTTAACTAAACCTATACTAAACTAGAACTCTAATTAAAACTCTAAGCTAAGACTCTAAGCTAAATCTCTAAATTCTTAACTATGACTAAACTAAACTTCAACTTCAACAAAAACTCTAAGCTATGACTCTATGATAAAACTCTAAACTCTTAACTAAACTAAACTAAAACTCTAACAAAAAACTCTAAAACTACGACTCTAAAAACTCTAACAAAAACTCTAAGCTAAGACTCTAAGCTAAAACTAAAAACTCCTAACTAAAACTAAACTAGACTAGACTTCAACAAAACTCTAAGCTAAGACTCTAAGCTAAAAACTCTAAACTTTTAACTAAAACTTAAACTAAACTAGAACTCTAAACTTAAAAAAACTCTAAGCTAAGACTCTAAGCTGAGACTCTGAGCTAAAAAACTCTAAACTCTTAACTAAAACTAAACTAAACTAAAACTCTAAGCTATGACTCTAAGGTAAAAAACACCAAACTCTTAAACTAAAACTAAACTAAACTAGAACTCTAAGAAAAAAACTCTAAGCTAAAACTCTAAGCTAAAAAAAACTCTAAACTCTTAACTAAAAACTAAACTAAACTAAAACTCTAAGCTAAGTCTCGAGGGTAAAACTCCAAACAGTTAACTATATCTAAACTAAACTAGAACTCTAACAAAAACTCTAAGCTAGGACTCTAAGCTAAAACTCTAAAATCTTAACTATTACTAAACTAAAGTTCAACTCTAACGAAAAAACTCTAAGCTAAGACTCTAAGCTAAAACTCTAAACTATTAACTAAAACTAAACTAAACTAGAACTTCAACAAAAAACTCTAAGCTAAGACTCTAAGCTAAAAACTCTAAACTCTTAACTAAAACTAAAATAAACTAGAACTCTAACAAAAACTCTAGGCTACGACTCTAAGCTAAATTTCTAAACTCTTAACTAAAACTAAACTAAACTAGAACTCTAACTAAAACTCTAAGCTAAGACTCAATGGTAAAACACCAAACTCTTAACTAAAAGTAAAATAAACTAGAACTCTAACTGAAACTCAAAGGTAAAATATCAAACTCTTAACTAAAATTAAACTAAAAACTAGAACTCTAAACAAAACTCTAAGCTAAGACTCTAAGGTAAAACTCTAAACTCTTAACTAAAACTAAACTAAACTAGGACTCTAACAAAAACTCTAAGCTAAGACTCAGCTAAAACTCGAAACTCTTAACTAAAACTTAACCAAACTGTAACTTTAAGTAAAACTCTAAGCTGTGACTCTAAGCTAAAAACTCTAAATTCTTAACTGTAACTAAACTAAACTTTACTCTAACTAAAACTCTAAGCTAAGACTCTATGGTAAAACTCTAAACTCTTAACTAGAACTAAACTAAACTAGAACTCTAAATAAAACTAAGCTAAGACTCTAAGCTAAAAACTCTAAAAACTCTTAACTAAAAACTAAACTAAACTAGAACTCTAATTAAAACCTAACTCTTTAACAAAAACTCTAAAACTAAGACTCTAAGCTAAAAACTAAACTAAACTCTTAACTAAAACTAAACTAAAACTCTAACTAAAAAAACTCTGAGCTGAGACTCTAAGCTAAAACTCTAAACTCTTAAGTAAAAACTAAACTAAAAAACTCTAAGCTAAGTCTCTAAGGTAAAAAACTCCTAACTCTTAACTGTAACTAAACTAAACTAGAACTCTAACAAAAACTCTAAGCTAAGACTCTAAGCTAAAACTCTAAACTCTTAACTAAAAACTAAACTAAAACTCTAAACTAAAACTCTAAACTCTTGTCTCAAAACTAAAACTAAACTAGAACTCTAATTAAAACTCTAAGTCTAAGGTAAAACCCTAAACTCCTAACTATTACTAAACTAAACTAGAACTCTAAGACAAAAAACTATAAGCTAAGACTCTAAGCTAAAACTCGAAACTCTTAACTAGAAGTAAACTAAACTAGAAACACTAACAGAAACTCTAAGCTAAGACTCAAAGCTAAAAACTCAAGACTCTTAACTATAACTAAACTAAACTAGAACTCTAACACAAACTATAAGCTCAGACTCTAAGCTAAAAACTCTAAACTCTTAACTAAAACTTAACTGAATCAGAACTCTAACTAAAACTCTAAGCTATGACTCTAAGGTAAAAACTCTAAACTCTTTACTATAACTTTACTAAACTATAACTTTAACAAAAACTCTAAGCTATGACTCTAAGCTAAAACTCTAAATTCTTAACTATAAAACTAAACTAAACTAGAACTCTAACAATAAACTCTAACTAAGACTTTAAGGTAAAACTCTAAACTCTTAACTAAAACTAAACTAAACTAGAACTCTAACGAAACTCTAAGGTAAGACTCTAAGCTAAAACTCGAAAACTCTTATTTAAAACTTAACTAAACTACAACTTTAAGTAAAACTCTAAGCTATGATTCTAAGCTAAAACTCTAAATTCTTAACTGTAACTAAACTAAACTTCAACTCTAACTAAAACTCTAAGCTAAGGCTCTATGTTAAAACTCTAAACTCTTAACTAAAAACTAAACTAAACTAGAGCTCTAACTAAAACTCTAAGCTAAGACTCTAAGCTAAAAACTCTAAACTCTTAATTAAAACTAAACTAAACTAGAACTCTAACAAAAACTCTAAGCTAAGACTCTAAGCTAAAAAACTCTAAACTCTTAACTAAAACTAAACTAAAACTCTAAGCTAAGTCTCCAAGGTAAAACTCCAAACTCTTAACTATATCTAAACTAAACTAGAACTCTAACAAAAACTCTAAGCTAAGACTCTATGCTAAAACTCTAAACTCTTAACTATTACTAAACTAAAAACTCAACTTTAACAAAAACTCTAAGCCAAGACTCTAAGCTAAAAAACTCTAAACTCTTAACTAAAACCAAACTAAACTAGAACTTCAACAAAAAACAATAAGCTAAGACTCTAAGCTAAAACTCTAAACTCTTAACTAAAACTAAACTAAAACTAGAACTCTAACAAAAACTCTAAGCTAAGACTCTATGCTAAAAACTCTAAACTCTTAACTAAAACTAAACTAAACTAAACTCTAGCTAAAACTCTAAGCTAAGTCTCTAAGGTAAAACTCCAAACTCTTAACTTTATCTAAACTAAACTAGAACTCTAACAAAAACTCTAAGCTAAGACTCTAAGCTAAAACTCTAAACTCTTGATTATTACTAAACTAAACTTCAACTCTAACAAAAACTATAAGCTAAGACTCTAAGCTAAAACTCCAAACTATTAACTAAAACTAAAATAAACTAGAACCCTAACAAAAACTCAAAGATAAAACGTCAAACTCTAAACTAAAATTAAACTAAACTAGAACTCTAACTAAAACTCTAAGCTAAGACTCTAAGGTAAAACACCAAACTCTTAACTAAAACTAAACTAAACTAGAACTCTAACAAAAACTCTAAGCTAAGACTCTAAGCTAAAAAACTCTAAACTCTTAACTAAAACTAAACTAAAACTCTAAGCTAAGTCTCCAAGGTAAAACTCCAAACTCTTAACTATATATCTAAACTAAACTAGAACTCTAACAAAAACTCTAAGCTAAGACTCTATGCTAAAACTCTAAACTCTTAACTATTACTAAACTAAACTTCAACTTTAACAAAAACTCTAAGCTAAGACTCTAAGCTAAAACTCTAAACTCTTAACTAAAACCAAACTAAACTAGAACTTCAACAAAAACAATAAGCTAAGACTCTAAGCTAAAACTCTAAACTCTTAACTAAAACTAAACTAAACTAGAACTCTAACAAAAACTCTAAGCTAAGACTCTATGCTAAAAACTCTAAACTCTTAACTAAAAACTAAACTAAACTAAAACTCTAGCTAAAACTCTAAGCTAAGTCTCTAAGGTAAAAACTCCAAACTCTTAACTTTATCTAAACTAAACTAGAACTCTAACAAAAACTCTAAGCTAAGACTCTAAGCTAAAACTCTAAACTCTTAATTATTACTAAACTAAACTTCAACTCTAACAAAAACTCTAAGCTAAGACTCTAAGCTAAAACTCTAAACTATTAACTAAAAACTAAACTAAACTAGAACTCTAACAAAACTCTAAGCTAAGACTCTAAACTCTTAACTAAAAAACTAAACTAAACTGAAACTCTGAATAAAACTCTAAGCTAAGACTCTAAGCTAAAAAACTAAACTCTTAACTAAAACTAAACTAAACTAGAAATCTAACAAATACTCTAAGCTAAAAAACTCTAAACTTTTAACTAAAACTAAACCAAACTAGAACTCTAACAAAAACTCTAAGCTAGGACTCTAAGCTAAAAAACTCTAAACTCTTAACTAAAAACTAAACTAAACTGGAACTAACAAAAACTCTAAGCTAAGACTCTAAGCTGAAAAAACCTTAAACTTTTAACTAAAACTAAACCAAACTAGAACTCTAACAAAAACTCTAAACTCTTAACTTTATCTAAACTAAACTAGAACTCTAACAAAAACTCTAAGCTAAGACTCTAAGCTAAAATTCTAAACTCTTAATTATTACTAAACTAAACTTCAAATCTAGCAAAAAACTCTAAGCTAAGACTCTAAGCTAAAAACTCTAAACTATTAACTAAAACTAAAATAAACTAGAACTCTAACAAAAACTCAAAGATAAAACGTCAAACTCTTAACTAAAATTAAACTAAACTAGAACTCTAACTGAAACTCAAAGGTGAAAAATCAAACTCTTAACTAAAATTAAACTAAACTAAAACTCTAACAAAAACTCTAAGCTAAGATTCTAAGCTAAAAAAACTCTAAACTCTTAACTAAAACTAAACTAAAACTCTAAGCTAAGTCTCTAAGGTAGAACTGCAAACTGTTAACTTTATCTAAACTAAACTAGAACTCTAAGAAAAACTCTAAGCTAAGACTCTAAGCTAAAACTCTAAACTCTTAATTATTACTAAACTAAACTTCAACTCTAACAAAAACTCTAAGCTAAGACTCTAAGCTAAAACTCTAAACTATTAACTAAAACTAAAATAAACTAGAACCCTAACAAAAACTCAAAGATAAAACGTCAAACTCTTAAGTAAAATTAAACTAAACTAGAACTCTAACTAAAACTCTAAGCTAAGACTCTAAGGTAAAAACACCAAACTCTTAACTAAAACTAAACTAAACTAGAACTCTAACCAAAACTCTAAACTCTTAACTTTATCTAAACTAAACTAGAACTCTAACAAAAACTCTAAGCTAAGACTCTAAATTAAAACTCTAAACTCTTAATTATTACTGAACTAAACTTCAACTCTAACCAAAACTCTAAGCTAAGACTCTAAGCTAAAACTCCAAACTATTAACTAAAACTAAAATAAACTAGAACTCCAGCAAAAAACTCAAAGATAAAAACGTCAAACTCTTAACTAAAATTAAACTAAACTAGAACTCTAACTGAAACTCAAAGGTGAAAAAATCAAACTCTTAACTAAAATTAAAACTAAACTAGAACTCTAACAAAAACTCTAAGCTAAGATTCTAAGCTAAAAAAACTCTAAACTCTTAACTAAAACTAAACTAAAACTCTAAGCTAAGTCTCTAAGGTAAAACTCCAAACTATTAACTTTATCTAAACTAAACTAGAACTCTAACAAAAACTCTAAGCTAAGGCTCTAAGCTAAAACTCTAAACTCTTAATTATTACTAAACTAAACTTCAACTCTAACAAAAACTCTAAGCTAAGACTCTAAGCTAAAACTCTAAACTATTAACTAAAACTAAAATAAACTAGAACCCTAACAAAAACTCAAAGATAAAACGTCAAACTCTTAACTAAAATTAAACTAAACTAGAACTCTAACTAAAACTCTAAGCTAAGACTCTAAGGTAAAACACCAAACTCTTAACTAAAACTAAAACTAAACTAAACTAGAACTCTAACAAAAACTCTAAGCTAAGACTCTAAACTCTTGACTAAAACTAAACTAAACTGGAACAAAAACAAAAAACTCTAAGCTAAGACTCTAAGCTACTAAAACTCTAAACTTTAACTAAAACTAAAACTACTCTTGACTAAAACTAGAACTCAAACAAAAACTCTAAGCTAGGACTCTAAGGTTAAAACTCTAAACTCTTAACTAAAACTAAACCAAATAAACTAAACTCTAACAGGACTCTAAAAAACTCTAAGCTAAGACTCTAAGCTAAAAAACTCTAAACTTTTAACTAAAAAAAAAACTAAACCAAACTAGAACTCTAACAAAAACTCTAAGCTAGGACTCTAAGCTAAAAACTCTAAACTCTTAACTAAAACTAAACTAAACTGGAACTAACAAAACTCTAAGCTAAGACTCTAAGCTATAAAACTCTAAACTTTTAACTAAAACTAAACCAAACTAGAACTCAAACAAAAACTCTAAGCTAGGACTCTAAGGTAAAACTTAAAACTCTTACCTATAACTAAGGTGTGGGTGAAAAAGATAAGTACTTCAAGTTGGAAAATGGGTTTAGGAGGGACATAAAGAAAGGAACTTGCTCTGAAATGCCTTTTGAAAAGTATTTCTTGGTGTTGGGGTATCCAAAAAGCTGTAAAGTATAGTTGTGGGTGAAAAAGATAAGTACTTCAAGTTGGAAAATGGGTTTAGGAGGGACATAAAAGAAAGTAACTTGCTTGTCTTAGTCGATTACGTCATTCTATGACCATAAATGAATTCCCGTCATGACCTTCTGATAGGGTTCTACCGATTATGTAATCAATTTCTCAGAAATCCATTTGTCCTATTTGATTACGTCATTCTATGCCCATAAATGGATTCCCGTCAGGACCTCCTGATAGTGTTCTACCGATTATGTAATAAATTTCTCAGAAATCCAATTGTCTTAGTCGATTACGTCATTCTATTTGATTACGTCATTCTATGCCCATAAATGGATCCCCTCACGAGCTCCTTATAGGGTTCTACCGATTATGTAATCAATTTCTCGGGAAATTCTCTCTCCCTTCGATTACGCAATCAATATATCTCTTCCCCACCTTCCCCTTAGAAACATCAAATTAATTCTCCTTTCTTGAATCAATAATTCCCCTTAGAAACAACAATTAATTCCCCTTTCGTGAATCAATAATTTCCCTTGGAAACAACAAATTAATTCCCCTTTTTCTTGAATCAATAATCCCCCTTAGAAACAACAAATTAAATCTCCTTTCGTGACATATCAATCAATCTTGACATCACCTGTCAGACATTATTAAACTTCGCCTGGGAACAATTTGATTAATGATTGACAGTACCTGTCTGACATTATTAAACTTTGCCCCGGAAACCAATACTATTTCTGGATCATAACATTCTTCCCTAGCATACAACAACAAATACTCTTTCCTAGATCATAACATTCTCCCCTAGCGGGCACTTGGCCAAAAACAACAACAACAAATACTCTTTCCTGACATCATAACATTCTTCCCTAGCCGGCACTTGGCCAAAACACCCCTGGAGAAAGAGACCTTGGAGAAAGAGGTCATTGACACTGTACCCATTAAACTATGTAAAAAAGTTGTAGGTGGCAGCAGGGGTGAGCGATCGGAGATATTAGGTCATCTCTACTCACAGCCCTCAGGCAAGGGTTGTAAGTTATGCCCTGGGGCATATAAGGTTTTTATAGAAAGCATTGTCGTTGAAACTTCAAAAAGGATCGTTCGATTGGAAATACGTCCCTTCTAATAGTCGAAAAGGATTAGAGGGCAACTAGCCCCCCTCTCACGTCCACCTTTTCTCCAAACACATCCAATCAAAATTTTGACATTGCCATTTTGTTCAACGTAGTTGAGAGGTCTAGAAATTAGGTCTTTGAGGATGACAACCCCCCCCCTGTCCAAAGCCCTCGGGGCAAGGGTTGTAAGTTATGCCCTGGGGGCATATAAGTTATTGGAAGGCAACTAACACCCCTTTCACAACCAATATTTATCCAAACACATCAAAAAAAAAAAAAAATTAAGATAGCCATATTTGTTGAAAGTAGTTGAAAGGTCCGGAAATTATATCTAAGAGGATGACAATCCCCCCACAGTCCTCATGTAAGGGTTGTAAGTTGTGCCCTGGGGGCATGTAAGGGTTTTTATTGAAAGCTTTGTCGTAGAAAATTGAAAAAAGGGCTTATTCGATTGGATATCTAAAGGGCTAGTGCCTTTTTTAATAGTCGAAAGTGATTTGAGGGCAACTAGCCAACCTCTGACGCCCACCTTTTCCCCGACCAAATCCCAATCAAAATTTTTTAGATAGCCACTTTGTTCAACATATTTAAAAGTTTTATAAATTAGGTCTTTGAGTTTTTTTTCGACACTCCCCCCACAGCCCCTCAGGGATGATAACCCCCTCTGAGCCCTCAGAGCAAGTGTTGTAAATTATACTCTGGGGTATTTAAGGATTTATAGATAGTGATGTTGTAGAAATTTCAAAAAGGGCTAATTCGATTGGAAATCAGAAGGGCTTGTGCCCTTTTTAATCGTCGAAAAATGGTGGAGGATAACTAATACCCCTTTCACACCCCCCACCATTTCCTCAAACACATCAAGTCAAAATTTTGAGATAGCTTTTTTTTCGACGAAGTTTTTTTTTTCGACACTCCCCCCACAGCCCTCAGGGCAAGGGTTGTGATAAGTTACCCCCACAAGCCCTCGGGGGGCTGGGGGGCATATAAGGTTTCTTTTATAGAAAGAACGGCTAGTGTTATCGTAGAAACTTCAACCCAAAAAAATCATTCGATTGGAAATGTCTTTTGAAACGGCTAAGTGCCCCGTTTTAGAAATAGTCGAAAGTGAATTGGAGGAGTATTTGAGGAGGATAACCCCCTCAAAACAGAGCCCTCGAAGCAAAAGTTGTAGGAGTTATACCCTAGGGTTGTAAGTTATGCCCGGGGGCATATTGGAAATTCAAAGGGCTAGTGCCCTTTTTAATAGTCGAAAGTGATTGCAGGGCAACTAACCCCCCTCTCATACGCCACCTTTTCCCCCCAAAAGGCTTTTATTTTGTTAGATAGTGAGGATAACCCTTCAGAGCCCCCTCGGAGCAAAAGTTGTAAGTCTAGCTAGGGGCATATAGTTAGATATTTGATCGTTTGTAGAAACTTCAAAAAGGGCTTATTCGATTGGAAATTAGAAGGGCTTGTGCCCTTTTTAATCGTCGAAAGTGATTAGAGGACAACTAACATACCCTCTCACACCCACCATTTCCCCAAACCCATCCAATAAAAATTTTGAGATAGCTTTTTTTTTTCGACGAAGTTAAAATGTCTGGAAATTATGTTTTCAAGGATGACAATCCCCCCACAGCCCTCAGGGCAAGGGTTGTAAGTTATGCCCTGGGGGTATATAAGGTTTGTTTTTTATAGACAGCGTTGTCGTAGAAACTTCAAAAATGAATCATTCGATTAGAAATTGAAACGGCTAGTGCCCCTTTTAGAGTCGAAATTGATTTTAGAATAACTAACACCCCTCTCACACCCACCGTTTCCCCAAACACATCCAATGAAAATTTTGAGATAGCCATTTTGTTCAACGTAGGTGAAAGGTCCGGAAATTTTGTCTTTGAGGATAACAACCCCTTACAGCCCTCAGGTCAAGGGTTGTAATTTATGCCCTAGGGCACATGAAATTTTTATAGAAAGCGTTGTCGTAGAAACTTCAAAAAGCGCTCATTCGATTGGAAATATAAAGAGCTAGTGCCCGTTTTAATAGTCGGAAGTGATTGAAGGGTAACTAACCCCCGTCTCACGCCCACCATTTCCCCAAACACATCCAATAAAAATTTTGAGATAGCCATTTTGTTCAACTTAGTTGAAAGGTCTGGAAATTATGTCTTTGAGGATGTCAACCCCCTTACTGGCCTCAGGTCAAGGGTTGTAAATTATGCCCTGGAGCACATAAAACTTTTATAGAAAGCGTTGTCGTAGAAACTTCAACAAGGGCTCATTCGATTGGAAATTAAAAGGACTAGTGCCCTTTTTAATAGTCGGAAATGATTGGAGGGTAACTAACCCCCGTCTCACATCCACCATTTCCCCAAACACATCCTATAAAAATTTTGAGATAGCCATTTTGTTCAACGTAGTTGAAAGGTCTGGAAATTATGTCTTTGAGGATGACAACCCCCTTACAGCCCTCAGGTCAAGGGTTGTAAGTTATGTAGTCCTGGGGTACCTAAGCCTTTTATAGAAAGTGTTGTTGTTGAAACTTCAAAAAGGGCTCATTTGATTGAGAATTGAAAGGGTTAGTGCCCTTTTTAATAGTCAAAAGTGATTGGAGGGTAACTAACCCCCCTCTCACGCCCACCATTTCCCCAAACACATCCAATAAAAAATTTTGAGATAGCAATTTTCTTCAACGTAGTTGAAAGTTCTGGAAATTAGGTCTTTGAGGAATACAACCCCCCTCCAGCCCTCAGGGCAAGGGTTGTAAGTTATGCCCTGGGGACATATAAGTTTTTTATTGAAAGCGTTGTCGTAGAAACTTCTAAAGGGCTCATTTGATTGGAAATTGAAAGGGCTAGTGTCTTTTTTAATAGTTAAAAGTGGTTGGAGAGAAACTAACGCCCCTCTCACGCCCACCATTTCCCCAAACACATCCAATCGAAATTTTGAGATAGCCATTTTTGTTTAACGTGCTTGAAAGTTCTGGAAATTAGGTCTTTTAGGATGACAAACCCCCTCATGGCCCTCAGGACAAGGATTGCAATTTATGCCCTGGGGCCATATAAGTTGTTTATAGAAAGTGTTATAGTAGAAACTCAAAAAGGGCTCATTTGATTGGAAATTGAAAGGGCTAGTGCCCTTTTTAATAGTCGAAATTGATTGGAGGGCATGAAATTTTTGTAGTAAAGATCGATATGGGTACAATGTATTACTTTTTTTTCCCTTTTTTGTTCAGACAAGGGCGCTTAGTATAGAAGGAGCTGTCTTAGCAACTTCGAAAAGGGCTCATTCGATTGAAAATAGAAAGGGCTAATGCCCTTTTTAATGGTTGAAAGTGATTGAAGGGCAACTAGTCCCCCTCCCACGCGCACCCTCCCATTTTCCCATTATGTTTAAAAACTTAATGTTGCCTTAAGATTAAATCAAAATGCACTGTGTTAATGATAATTCCCAAAAAGGTATCTCAGCGGTATCCCAAGAACGACTGAGGGTATTATGTTCAAACTGTCGGGGCTACTTCTGCTCTTAAATTTAACCAAATCAAAATAGCGGAAGTGTAGGATGACACTCCCCCCCACAGCCCTCAGGGCAAGGGTTGTAAGTTATGCCCTGGGGGTATATAAGGTTTGTTTTTATAGAAAACGTTGTCGTAGAAACTTCAAAAACGATCATTCGATTGCAAATTGAAACGGCTAGTGCCCCTTTTAGAGTCGAAATTGATTGGAGAATAACTAACACTCCTCTCACACACCCACCGTTTCCCCAAACACATCCAATCAAAATTTTGAGATAGCCATTTTGTTCAACGTAGGTGAAAGGTCCGGAAATTTTGTCTTTGAGGATGACAGCCCCCTTACAGCCCTCAGGTCAAGGGTTGTAATTTATACCCTAGGGCACATAAAATTTTTATAGAAAGCGTTGCCGTAGAAACTTCAAAAAGCGCTCATTCGATTGGAAATTTAAAGAGCTAGTGCCCTTTTTAATAGTCGGAAGTGATTGAAGGGTAACTAACCCCCGTCTCACGCCCACCATTTCCCCAAACACATCCAATAAAAATTTTGAGATAGCTTTTTTTTTTTTTCGACGAAGTTAAAATGTCTGGAAATTATGTTTTCAAGGATGACAATCCCCCCACAGCCCTCAGGGCAAGGGTTGTAAGTTATGCCCTGGGGGTATATAAGGTTTGTTTTTATAGAAAGCGTTGTCGTAGAAACTTCAAAAAACGAATCATTCGATTAGAAATTGAAACGGCTAGTGCCCCTTTTAGAGTCGAAATTGATTGGAGAATAACTAACACCCCTCTCACACCCACCGTTTCCCAAAACACATCCAATGAAAATTTTGAGATAGCCATTTTGTTCAACGTAGGTGAAAGGTCCGGAAATTTTGTCTTTGAGGATAACAACCCCCTTACAGCCCTCAGGTCAAGGGTTGTAATTTATGCCCTAGGGCACATGAAATTTTTATAGAAAGCGTTGTCGTAGAAACTTCAAAAAGCGCTCATTCGATTGGAAATATAAGAGCTAGTGCCCGTTTTAATAGTCGGAAGTGATTGAAGGGTAACTAACCCCCGTCTCACCCCCACCATTTCCCCAAACACATCCAATAAAAATTTTGAGATAGCCATTTTGTTCAACTTAGTTGAAAGGTCTGAAATTATGTCTTTGAGGATGTCAACCCCCTTACTGGCCTCAGGTCAAGGGTTGTAAATTATGCCCTGGGGCACATAAAACTTTTATAGAAAGCGTTGTCGTAGAAACTTCAACAAGGGCTCATTCGATTGGAAATTAAAAGGACTAGTGCCCTTTTTAATAGTCGGAAAATGATTGGAGGGTAACTAACCCCCGTCTCACACCCACCATTTCCCCAAACACATCCTATAAAAATTTTGAGATAGCCATTTTGTTCAACGTAGTTGAAAGGTCTGGAAATTATGTCTTTGAGGATGACAACCCCCTTACAGCCCTCAGGTCAAGGGTTGTAAGTTATGTCCTGGGGTACCTAAAACTTTTATAGAAAGTGTTGTTGTTGAAACTTCAAAAAGGGCTCATTTGATTGAGAATTGAAAGGGTTAGTGCCCTTTTTAATAGTCAGAAAGTGATTGGAGGGTAACTAACCCCCCTCTCACGCCCACCATTTCCCCAAACACATCCAATAAAAATTTTGAGATAGCAATTTTCTTCAACGTAGTTGAAAGTTCTGGAAATTAGGTCTTTGAGGAATACAACCCCCCTCCAGCCCTCAGGGCAAGGGTTGTAAGTTATGCCCTGGGGACATATAAGTTTTCTATTGAAAGCGTTGTCGTAGAAACTTCTAAAGGGCTCATTTGATTGGAAAATGAAAGGGCTAGTGTCTTTTTTAATAGTTAAAAGTGGTTGGAGAGAAACTAACGCCCCTCTCACGCCCACCATTTCCCCAAACACATCCAATCGAAATTTTGAGATAGCCATTTTGTTTAACGTGCTTGAAAGTTCTGGAAATTAGGTCTTTTAGGATGACAACCCCCTCACGGCCCTCAGGACAAGGATTTCAATTTATGCCCTGGGGCCATATAAGTTGTTTATAGAAAGTGTTATAGTAGAAACTCAAAAAGGGCTCATTTGATTGGAAATTGAAAGGGCTAGTGCCCTTTTTAATAGTCGAAAGTGATTGGAGGGCTTGAAATTTTTGTAGTAAAGATCGATATGGGTACAATGTATTACTTTTTTTCCCTTTTTTGTTCAGACAAGGCGCGCTTAGTATAGAAGGAGCTGTCTTAGCAACTTCGAAAAGGGCTCATTCGATTGAAAATAGAAAGGGCTAATGCCCTTTTTAATGGTTGAAAGTGATTGAAGGGCAACTAGTCCCCCTCCCACGCGCACCCTCCCATTTTCCCATTATGTTTAAAAACTTAATGTTGCCTTAAGATTAAATCAAAATGCACTGTGTTAATGATAATTCCCAAAAAGGTATCTCAGCGGTATCCCAAGAACGACTGAGGGTATTATGTTCAAACTGTCGGGGCTACTTCTGCTCTTAAATTTAACCAAATTAAAATAGCGGAAGTGTAGGATGACACTCCCCCCACAGCCCTCAGGGCAAGGGTTGTAAGTTATGCCCTGGGGGTATATAAGGTTTGTTTTTATAGAAAACGTTGTCGTAGAAACTTGAAAAACGAATCATTCGATTGCAAATTGAAACGGCTAGTGCCCCTTTTAGATTCGAAATTGATTGGAGAATAACTAACACCCCTCTCACACCCACCGTTTCCCCAAACACATCCCATCAAAATTTTGAGATAGCCATTTTGTTCAACGTAGGTGAAAGGTCCGGAAATTTTGTCTTTGAGGATGACAGCCCCCTTACAGCCCTCAGGTCAAGGGTTGTAATTTATACCCTAGGGCACATAAAATTTTTATAGAAAGCGTTGCCGTAGAAACTTCAAAAAGCGCTCATTCGATTGGAAATTTAAAGAGACTAGTGCCCTTTTTAATAGTCGGAAGTGATTGAAGGGTAACTAACCCCCGTCTCACGCCCACCATTTCCCCAAACACATCCAATAAAAATTTTGACATAGCCATTTTGTTCAACTTAGTTGAACTGTCTGGAAATTATGTCTTTGAGGATGTCAACCCCCTTACTGGCCTCAGGTCAAGGGTTGTAAATTATGCCTTGAGGCACATAAAATTTTTATAGAAAGCGTTGTCGTAGAAACTTCAAAAAGGGCTCATTCGATTGGAAATTAAAAGGGCTAGTGCCCTTTTAATAGTCGGAAGTGATTGGAGGGTAACTAACCCCCGTCTCACACCCACCATTTCCCCAAACACATCCTATAAAAATTTTGAGAAAGCCATTTTGTTCAACGTAGTTGAAAGGTCTGGAAATTATGTCTTTGAAGATGACAACCCCCCCCCTCCAGCCCTCAGGGCAAAGGTTGTAAGTTATGCCCTGGGGACATATAAGTTTTTATTGAAAGCGTTGTCGTAGAAACTTCTAAAGGGCTCATTTGATTTGAAATTGAAAGGGCTAGTGTCTTTTTTAATAGTTAAAAGTGGTTGGAGAGAAACTAACACCCCTCTCACGCCCACCATTTCCCCAAACACATCCAATCAAATTTTGAGATAGCCATTTTGTTTAACGTGGTTGAAAGTTCTGGAAATTAGGTCTCTTAGGATGACAACCCCCTCACAGCCCTCAGGAAAAGGATTGCAATTTATGCCCTGGGGCATATAAGTTGTTTATAGAAAGCGTTATAGTAGAAACTAAAAAAGGGCTCGTTTGATTGGAAATTGAAAGGGCTAGTGCCCTTTTTAATAGTCGAAAGTGATTGGAAGGCTTGACATTTTTGTAGTAAAGATCGATGTGGGTACAATGTATAATTTTTTTTTTTTTTTTAAGACCAGGGCGCTTCGTATAGAAGGAGCTGTCTTAGGAACTTCGAAAAGGGCTCATTCGATTGAAAATAGAAAGGGCTAATGCCCTTTTGATTGGTTTAAAGTGATTGACGGGCAACTAGTCCCCCTCCCACGTGCACCCTCCCATTTTCCCATTATTTTTAAAAAACTGAATGTTGCCTTAAGATTAAATCAAAATGCACTGTGTTAATGCTAATTCCCAGAAAGGTATTTCAGCGGTATCCCAAGAACGACTGAGGGTATTATGTTCAAACTGTCGGGGCTACTTCTGCTCTTAAAATTTAACCAAATAAAAATAGCGGAAGTGTATCCAAGATATCAAAGAAAGTAAACAGATTTTTTTGCGAATGGTATCAAGTTTTTGTATTTCAGGTCAACTAGAGGAGGTATGAAACTAAATTAAACACTACTATTTGTGTCCAGTTTTTTAAAAGGGTGTATGTTGTTAAAAAGTGCTGAAATTTTTCTCCAGCATACAAATAGCAGGCTAAACTATAAAGTCTTAAAAAACGAAAATATCAAAATAATTGTTTTCTTTTTCCCTGAGAATACTATGACAAGATAAAACGAACAGAAATTAATTAAAAAAAAATTCCACAAAATAAGTTTTTCAAAGAAAAGTAAAGAACTCCATTAAACCAAAAATGAGCAAAAATCAAATCAAATAAACTACCAAGCTTGAAACTACCACAAATCAGCATCGATAAATATATGAAACCCAAAACAAACAGAAATTACAACAAATAACCGAGTCAAACTCAAAACGAGCAGAAATTAACATGAGTAGGGCTCAAAACCCCTATGCCTTCCCAAGGCCAGAATGTAATTTGCACTTTACTGAAAAAAGTACAAATGAATGTGCATTGTCAGTTTTATATACATATACTGATATTTAGTAATTTATATGTTAATATTATTTCATTTATTAAAGTTGTAAAAGTAAAAACATTTATATCTTGATCAACACTGCTTTTCTGGGACTCAATGAAGTTTTGAGCTGTACTGCAGTAGCTTTGGTAAATACGCTTTGTGATTGCCTTGAAGAAATAGGGATCCAAGTAGATATTTTTTTCCATGACCACACTGCCTTTTCTATGACGAAATCAATAAGAGTTCCCAACAGGGATAGGTCCTTTTAATAGACAGTGAAACAAAACTATAAACAAAAGCTCTAAATATTTCGAGACATAGTCGGTCATCATCATCAAAATATTTAGAGTCGACTGTGTCATCGAAATATTTAGAGCTTTTGTATATATTTTTGTTTCACTGTCCAATAAAAGGACCTATTCCTATTTGAAACTCTTATTGATTTGATCCAAGTAAAGAAATGCATAGGATTAGGCACTGATAAAGCAAGCAATAAAGTTGGCATTCACAATTCTTTATATGCATGATTCTTTGAAAAAACGAGAAGCCCAGATTTTGTACCATTTAAATGTATTTGCCATTCTCTTCATCTTTGCACATCAAAAGCTGGATTAAAGCTACCGTCATCTATTGATTATATGCTTCAGCAAACTTATACCTGATTTTCGATGAGCCAATGCGCCATGCTGCTTACCAGCAAACTTACGCCTTGGCAAATGAGGGAGCTAAAGATAGGACCATGGTATAGCTCTCGTCCACTCGCTGGCTTTCACGATACAGTGTGGTAGAAAAGGTACTTAGTTCTTATCTTGAACTATCCTCAAATTTTTAGCGAGCAAGTATAACTGAGCGATGTTGACAGCTTCAACGACACGTACAAAGATAAAGCAAATAAACTGTACTTGCTATTTTTGAAACCGGTTCTAAACGAATTTCAGAAAACCAACTTGTTTTTCAAAAAAACTTCTGCTGACCATTTTTCTCTCTGCTGCAAGAATTCGAATCTTTTATCCTCATGTTATTGAGACGAATCTTGCACAAGAACAGTGTTTTTATCGATGTCAGTCTTTTATTCAATTTACCTGCCTATTGCTGAAGCTGATTCTGGATATGAATTCCAAACTGCCCTTAACAACTCATCAAAGTCGAGTTGGAAAAAGACGAAATTCCAAGAAGATGCCATAACTTTCTATAAGTAGTGGCCTCTGAGGCACTGAAAAGGCTACCCCATAACCTCACGCTGTTAAAAAATATCAAAGTTTTCTCTCCTCAAATTTGTGTAAAACTGGTGTGAGGCCACGCTTCCAACAACTACCACTTTCTCTTCTTAAAGGACGGGACCTCGGTAAACTGGAAAATCAGTGGCGAAACCTGCCTCAGGTAGACTGGCTGGAAGTATTCCAAGGTGAGATCCCAGTGAACGCAGAATCATTCTGGTTTGGCGTCAGCAATCACAAGGACATGCTGAATCGCAGGCCTTTGTTCGACATAGCTCAATCAGCTCTTTCTGTCTTAAGCTTACCCATCAGCAGCACCTTCGTCGAGAGTGTTTTCTGTTATGAATCTTGTCAAGTACAAAACTCAAAACAAGATGCAGCTGAAAATTCTTAACTCTATTGTGACCATCCTACTTTGGCTAAATTTCCTGGGAAAGTGCTCCAGGGACTTTGATCCTACACCCGCTATGCTGAATAGATTTACCATTGACATGTATGACATAAAAAAAAATGTACAAAACTAATTCGAAGTTCATAAAAAGGGAAACACAAATAAAATAACAATCGAAACTGTTGAAGGACCTTGCCAAGTCCAATTTTGTCTCATATGTACGTCTTTGGCTTCTGTTTCATGACAAGAAATCTCAGAACATTGGCTTTGGCCTGCAATTTTATAGATAGTTGCATTAATAACGGCTGGTCTAATATTTCATTTTTGACTTGGTTGTTCTTGTCGTCCTAATCTATATTTTGAAAGCTACAAAACATTTTGTTCTTATAACTAAGTTTCAGAATTTACATCTTTTTGAAGCTTAGAATTGCAATGTCATAAAAATTTTGTACAAGGAATTTAACTTTGATGTCACTTACCTAAATGACGTTTTGGAGAGATGTGACCTTCAAGGATCATGCTTCTCTTTTGTTCTTCATTAGAAAATTCCACTTTTTTGTACAACTTATTGCAAGACCAGTATACTGAGTTTTTTTTTTTTTTTTTTTAGTTCTTCAATCACAATTTCTATTGTTGATAGGGATTAATTCAGCATATCAGGGATGAAGGGATATGATAGGCATTAAGTAATGTGACACACCATCTCAGATATTGGCATGTATTTTTTTTTTTTGTTAGATCTTCTTTAATTCCCGCTTTTATTTAATTTTCTGACATACCAGAAAACTGAGGAAAATATCTTTCTTGTCAAGCCAGAGACCAAGAAGCCAGACACCAGAGACCAGAGACTGAGAAATGCTTCACTGTTTCAGATTTTGGAATTTGATGCCGAAATCTGTCACTGAAGACTGAATCCTGCCAATTTTGAGTTCTAGTATTCTGAAAGACAAAATTCACACAAGTTTGTGCCTATCTAGTAACGTTGTCTCTGATTTTTTTTTTTTTTTTTTTTTTTTTTTTGCAAACATCCCTACAAGTTCTAATTTCCCCTGAATTCCGAACTCCTCCCAAAAAATACATAATGAAAATGCGCCGATGGTGCATTTTCGCTTCCCTTGGTGCGCTATCTAATGTCAGACACCTGGCACCGCTAGGAATGATGAAGGGGTTTTTGAATCCCAGTTTATTGAAATCAGATTACAAAATAAGGTGTTGATAATTTTAAATGCTAATAGGTCTCCGAGTGGATCCGTCCCTTCTTTCCTTCAGGTCCTTGCTGAGGTCTTGGATTTTATTGGCAGACGTTCGTGTGAACTTGTAATATTGGGAGACTTTTACTTAAATCTAATTGGTATGGCATCCTCTACTACGGTGGATTTTCTCTCAGATATACTCGCTGCTGGGGTTCTACCAACAACCTGTATTCCGACACGTGTAACTGATACGTCAGCGTCTTTAATTGATAACATTTTTCGTCTCTTAATTTGGTTCGGAATTCTGTTGTAGTGAGTCATATTTCAGACCATTTTCCAGTACTTTCCAGTTTTAACCTTGAAAAAACGTTGAGTTGGGACACTTCAGCATATGCTTCAGCTTCTTTTAGGTTTGGTCTGAATGAATTGATCCGCCTTAGATCCCATTTAGCTGAGAAGACGTGGAATATTTTTGGTGAGGATAATCATTTTTGTTCAAAGTTTGATTGCTTTTATGAGTCAGTGAAAGAGTCTATTTTTGACGTGTGTGCTCTGTCCCCCTCTACTTCAAGGTCAAAAATATCTATTCCTCTTAAGCCATGGATGACTCCTGGCCTTCTAAAGAGTTGGAGGAGAAAAAATAGATTTTGGAAAGCTTTAAAGTCAGCAAAGCCATTTTTGAATACTGCACGCCTTCAGCAATTTAAACTCTTAGGAATTTTTTAACTCTTTGTGCTGGAAGGCCAAAATCCCTTAATTATTCCGGAAAATTCTTGGATTGTGGGAAGGATGTTCGAAAAACTTGGCAAGTGATCAACTCCGTCCTCAAAAGTTCTTCTCCAGATGCTTCTATCCCCCCCCCCCCCCCAAGTCTTGTAGTTGGTGATGTGGTTGTTGAGGGTTTTCCATCTGTTCAAGAAACACTTACATCATATTTTGCTAATATTGGAAAAACATCTGCTTCTACAGTTAGGTCTTCACAGTCACCACCAGATTACAAATCTTATCTTGGTCCAACTTGTCTCAAGTCGATTGTGTTATATCCTACTTCTGATGTAGTGGTAGCCAGGATAGTAAGTAGCTTGAAAGGTTCTTCGTCGTCTGGCCCTGACTACATTCCAACTATTATAGTTAAGCTCATTCTTCTTTCAACTATTTCTCCATTGACGATGCTTATAAATCTTTCTTTGAAAATAGGACTTTCCCCAGTTTTCTTAAGTGAACTAGAGTAATTATTTTATATAAAGGTGGACGAAGAAATGATACCGCCAATCATGAACCTGAAATTTCTTTGCTGTTTGTTTTTAGAAAACTTAAACAGTTCACGGTAACGAACCGTAAGTAAGGAGCAACCCGGCTCAATAGTAACCGAAACTCTAAAAAACGGAATTTTGATACCAGTAGATACATCAAAAGAATTGGATTTTTAGGCTTATTTCCAATATACAAGTTTCATCAAGTTTAGTCTTACCCATCAAAAGTTAAGAGCCTGAAAAAATTGGCCTTATTTTCGAAAAAAGAGGAAAACACCACTTAAAAGTGATAGAATCTTAATGAAAATTAAACCATCAGATTCAGCTTATCAGAGAACCCTACTATAGAAGTTTCAAACTCCTATGCCACAAAAATGTGGAATTTTTGTATTTTTTTGCCAGAAGAAAGATCACGGATGCGTTTTTTTTTTTTTTTTTTTTTGTCTTTTTTTTTCCCCAGGGGTGATCGCGTCGATCCAGTAGCCCGAGAATATCGTGAGAGAGCTCATTCTAAGGGAAATTAAAAGTTCTAGTGCCCTTTTTAAGTGACCAAAAAATGGAGGATAACTTGGCGCCCCCCCCCCACGCTCATTGTTTTCCCAAAGTCATCCAATCAAAATTTTGAGATAGCCATTTTGTTCAACATGGTCGAAAATCTAATAAATATGACTTTGAGGATGACTTAATCCCCCACAGTTCCCGGGGAAGGGCTGAAAGTTATAAACTTTGCCCAATGTTTACATATAGTATTGGTTATTGGGAAGTAAAAAACGATCAGAAATTAAATTAAAAAAAACAATTTTTTCAACTGAAAGTAAGGAGCAACATTAAAACTTAAAACGAACAGAAATTATTACTTATATGAGGGGGTTCAACCCCTAGTCAGTACCTCGCTCTTTGCGCTTAAAGTTTTTTTAGTACTTACAAAAGAGCTATCTGTTCTAATTAACCGGCCTTTGTGATTCAGGGTTGTGATTCCAACAAAATTTGAACTTTAGCGCAAAGAGTGAGGTATTGACTAGGGGGCGAACTACCTAATATACGTAATAAAAACATACGAATACAGAAGTTCGTTACGTAAGTTAATTCGTAAGTTACGTCAGAACAAAATTTCAAGAAAGCCATTTAGCCAAAAAAAAAGAAAATTAATATGCAAATTTTGTTTAAATTATTCATGTTTGGTGAGCCAAATTCAAAGCTGCATTAATTCAAAAACTTTCAGAAATTAATTAAAAATACAAGGCGGGGCCCTTATGCCCCGCCCCTCATACTTTTCTCCGCTCGATTTTAGATGGGAGATGAAGGACAAATGCATAGTACCCATTAAATCAACCCAAACTATGATTATAGACAAAATTGGGGTAGAAACATAACTAGAACGTTTTTTAAGTTGTCAAGGGTGGAAACCATTTAGAGGCGTGATCAAACTTCCTTTTCATTGGGGATTCATCTTATCGAGGAGCACCAGGGGAAGGGAGGAAGAGTTTTTTTTAGATAGATATTCTTATGATGTTCTTTTTATATGAGATGGTGGTTATTTATTCTTTACATGTTGTATTTTTTTCTATCTACAGCTTGTTTTATTCTGTCTTTTTAATCAACGATCTTTTTGAGTTACAGTTGCCTTGATTCCTTTTTATTCACAATGGCTTTGTTTCTATATTTACTTCTTCTCTCTCGGTTTTCTATTTTCTGCCGTTCGATTTTTTTCTATTATTTATACGATTTTTTAAATCTTGCCCGTGCACTTTAAAACCTTCTTGCACGGCTTGGCGAATGCCTTTTGCCAAAATTGGGTAAATGTCTGCAGTTTGCTTATTTTGCAAACTGACTGAAAATTTTCCTCGTACTTTGCTCTCTTTATTTTGCTTGTTTATATACGCTACAATTTTCCGAAGGGATCAAGGGTCCTTAGGACTAATATTAGTGGAAGACGAGACTTCCTACCTCATCGCCCAGTGTACGTGTATGGATACCCTATACTAGAAGCCTACCTTTCGTTTCTACAAGCCTTGCTGTTTTATATTGACGCCAAGGTGTAGAGATTAACAGCAAAGGTAAAGTTGTTGCCTGGCGAGATCAACGAAGCACAGGTCTTAATGAACGAAATGGATACTATGCGTCCCCCAGAAAATCTCCCCTTGCGTAAAATTCCTCCCGTAGAAATTCCCCCGTACTCCTCATTGACACTTTTGGATGTACACTAGAAGGGAATTCGAAGTTCTACTCACCTGTTTAAGTCAGAGGCAATGACATAGCTTTGCCTATAATATTAGGCTTTAATGTATTATTTTTATTCAAGAGGGACTTCATATGGAAGGGGCGGTGCTTAAAAATTCTAATGTCCTTTTTAGGATGTGTCCAAAGGAATGGTGTGCGTGTGTGAGGGTGGTTAGTTTAAAACCAATTACTTATGACTATTAAAAAGGGCACTAGCCCTCTCAATTCCTAATTGAATGAGCCCCTTTTGAAGTTTTTACGACAACTCTAACTATAAAAACCTTATATACCACCAGGGCATAACTTACAACCTTTGCCCTGGGGTCTCTGGGGGGTTTGTCATCCATAAATACATAATTTCCAAAACTTTCAGCTACGTTGAACAAAATGGCTATATCTAAACTTTGATTGAATGTGTTTTGGGAAATGGTGGGCGTCGGAGGGGGTCAATTACTCTCCACTCGCTTTTGACTATTAAAAAGGGTAATTTCAATTTCCAAACAAATGAGCCCTTTTTGAAATGTCTACAACAACTTTCTATATAAACCTTATATACACTCAGAGTATAACTTAAAACCCTTGCACAGAGGGCTCTGAGGGGGTTATCATCCTAAAAGACCTAATTTCCAGAATTTTCGACTAAGTTGAACAAAATGGATATCTCAAAATTTTGATTGGATATGTTTGGGGAAATGGTGGGCGTGGAAGGGGTGTTAGTTGCCTTCCAATCACTTTCAACTATTAAAAAGGGCACTAGCCATTTCAATTCCCAATCGAATGAGCCCTTTTTGAAGTTTTCTTTTCTACGACAACGCGTTCTATACAAATAACTTACAACCCTTGCCCTGAGGGCTGGGGGAGTTCCCTCCTCAAAAAAACATAATTTCTATCTGGAAATCAACTACGCTGAACAAAATGCCTGTCTAAAATTTTTATTGGATGTGTTTGGGGAAAAGGTGGGAGTGAGAGGGAGGTTAGTTGCCCTCAAATCACTTTCGACTATTAAAAAGGGCATTAGCCCTTTGAATTTCCAATCGAATGAGCCCTTTTTCAAGTTCCTACGACAAAGATTTCAATAAAAACCTTATATGCCCCCAGGGCATAACTTATAACCCTTGCCCTGAACACTGTGGGGGGAGTGTCCTGCTCAAAGGTATAGTTCCCTGAACTTTAAACTGCGTGGAATTAAATGTTTATCTCAAAATTTTGATTGGATATGTTTGGGGAAATGGTGGGCGTGGAAGGGGTGTTAGTTGACTTCCAATCACTTTCGACTATTAAAAAGCGCACTAGCCATTTCAATTTCCAATTGAATGAGCCCTTTTTGAAAGTTTCTACGACAACGCGTTCTATACAAACCTTATATACCCCCAGGGCATATCTTACAACCCTTTCCTGAGGGCTGTGGGGGAGTTCCCTTCTCAAGAACATAATCTCTATCTGGAAATCAAAATTTGAACAATTTGATTTGAACAAAATGGCTATCTAAAATTTTGATTGGATGTATTTGGGGAAAAGGTGGGCGTGAGAGGGGGATAGTTGCTGTCAAATCAGTTTCGAATACTAAAAAGGGCACTAGACCTTTGAATTTCCAATCGAATCAGCCCTTTTTGAAGTTTCTACGATAAAGATTTCAATAAAAACTTATATGCCGAACGGCAGAAAATAGAAAACCGAGAGAGAAGAAGTAAATATAGAAACAAAACCATTGTGAATAAAAAGGAATCAAGGCAACTGTAACTCAAAAAGATCGTTGATTAAAAAGACAGAATAAAACAAGCTGTAGATAGAAAAAAATACAACATGTAAAGAATAAATAGCCACCATCTCATATAAAAAGAACATCATAAGAATATCTATCTAAAAAAAAAACTCTTCTTCCCTTCCCCTGGTGCTCCTCGATAAGATGAATCCCCAATGAAAAGGAAGTTTGATCACGCCTCTAAATGGTTTCCACCCTTGACAACTTAAAAAAACGTTCTAGTTATGTTTCTACCCCAATTTTGTCTATAATCATAGTTTGCAATGAAAATGTTCTTGGTTTGAAAATTTATAATTTGCAATATTTGACGAAAGTGAAAGGATCGCTGTTGAAACAGCCTTTGTTCTACGAACTCGAACGACCTGATGAACCAAGAGGATGAGACTTGGTAACAAAGGTAGTGAAAGTTCAGAAAAACAATAAATACAAAACTTCGGTTAAATTTCATTTAGTCTGCATTCGTTTTCGAATGAAAATGGGTGCTTTTAAGATTATTTTGGTTTTAACCCTCGTTAGTGGCAGTTTTGCCACTTTGAAAGCAGGTGAGAAAACGGCTTCACTAGAAGGGTCAGGAATTTCTTTACTTTCAATTCATTTTTACAAAACCATTGTTGGACAGTGAAAACATCGTATCTGCTTTTTTTGCAAAAAAAAAAAAATCGTTGATTGATGAATTCCTCTTTAGATAGCTTCGAGGTATAATAAATATAAAGTTTTATTGCGTTAAAAGCCCTATGGCCTTGGCAATAAAAGACAAAAAAGAAAAATTTACTTCTAAATAATCGGAATTGCATAAACAAAGGAAAAAACAAATCACAAAAACCTACTTCTGTGTTTTATTGCCATCCTGAGAATTCGTCCTAAATTAAACATTCATTACATTCACCGGCTATCTCTCGGCAAACCAACGCTTTCCAGACACTTCATTTCGCAGCCCATTCAATTCTTCACACTCATACACCACATAACCCACACTCTCATCCATACTTCCAAGCATCGGTAAAAGTAAGGATCATCCTTCCCTTGCCATCCCCCTAAATACTTTCTATATGTGTTTATGCAGAAATAACTTTCGGTGATCGTTGATTATAGGGAGAAAGGGCACATGTCTGGGACCAGGTATGTCAGCAAAAATCTGTTAAATTACTTTGTGGATTTTTTTTCTAAAGTTCCTAGATTTTATAATTGTTTTCCCCAAAATATTGATGTTATTCAGTAAAAATGACCAACCAGTCAAAAGATCTGTGTCGATCTCATCTTCTTCTCTCGCCATTATTCTGGTGATAATCATCATGGGTCCAGATTTATTGGACCTTGGACGTCTCGTTTCTTCAATAGTTTGATTTGCTTCCGTCAAGTGTTTCTGCCCTCTTGGACAATTTGAAATTTTTTTAGAGAAAATTGAGGTCTCTCATATTTACAGATGAAATCCATTTAACTGCACGCCAGAAAAGCTAGTAAAATATTAATATTGTTTTACATTATTTACACTAATTCACGAGCTGTCCAGCGAAGCCAGCTTAGTTTTCCATTTGCGACTAGCGGAAAGCTGCCATGCCGTTATTTGCGAGAAGGTGAAAATTGGCTAGACATAGAAAGCAAATCGTCTTGGCAGGGAAAGCGAACTTTATTTTTCAGTTGTTATTCGCGATAATTTGCACTTGCCTCTCTTATAAGCCAACATTGCATTGCCTAGGATATCCGCAACTTGCACTTTTTTGCCGCTAAGACACAGTTTGTCGTGAATAACGCCCTCTTGTCATGGTAACGGTCATAGTAACTTTGCTTCATAGTAACGTTGAATAGTTTTAGCTAAAAGTCTTTATGCACCTATGTCAGGCTGACTTTTTTAGATTACATATTAGACACATGTATACATAGTACCCACCATTGGGGGTATGGGGGGCAAGAACCACCCTCAGGCTAGAGCAACCCTGGATACTCGTTCGCATTATCCATCAGCTCTAATTTCTTTTTGCATTTTGGTTATCAGCATGGAGCTCAATAATAAATCAAATTTGAGCTCATGGGGCTCCCTTCCAAAAGTAGCTAAAGTAGAATTTTACCAAATTCTATCCTGAATCCAAACATAACATTAATTTGTGCCGGATATGAACTTTATCCCCCCCCCTTATGTTCACATATGTAGACTACCTTGAGTTACATACATACACTGGATTCTCCGTAAGTCACTTCTTCAAATCGATCAGTTTGTCAAAATAATGGAAAATTCACTGCTTATATACAATTCAGAGTATTTACTCGTACATTAGGTGTGTGTGTGTAGGGGGGGGGGGGGAGGTGAACTCATCTCATTTACTGGGTTGCACAACCGGTAACCCAAACTTGTAACCTTGACTTAGTCGTTAGCATATTATTCAAGCTGCTTAGTTTCAAGTTAATTTAGGATACCTGTTAGTAACTCCTGAGGATCTAGTGTATTTAAAATGTAAGCTACCCAACCTCCAACTTATATTACAAAAATAAATCGCAGTACGAGAGGAGTAATGGTGTGGAATATTAGCATAGGTTTGCTGGCAGCTGGCAGAAGACCGGGACGGTGAGCCAAAATCAAAGCTATATTAATTCAAAAACGTTCAGAAATTAAATAAAAAAAATACAAGTTTTTTTCAACTGAAAGTAAGGAGCGACATTAAAGAATTAAAACGAACAGAAATGAGTCCGTATATGAAAGGGGCTGTCCCCTCCTCAACACCTCTTTCTTCAAGCTAAAGTAAGACTCTTTCTCACAACTCTATTTTTTAAAACAATAAAAAAAAACTTTAGCGTAAAAAGCGAGGCGTTGAGCAGGGGACAGCCCCTTTCATATATGGAATAATTTCTGTTCACTTACGAATTAACTTACGTAACGAACTTCTATATTCGTATATTTTTAATACGTATTCTAGGGGGTTCGCCTCCTAGTCAATACCTCGCTTACGCTTTACGCTTTGTTCAAGTTTTGTTCCAATTTTTTAAGAATGACCCCTTTATCACAAAGGCCGTTAATTAGAATAAATAGCTCTGATGAAAATACAAAATAAATATTTTAGCGTAAACAGAGAGGTAATGACTAGGGGGTGAACCCAATCATCTACATAGTAATTTCTGTTCGTTACTTAATGAAACTTATATATTTGAAATAGCATAGAAATCTTCTTTTGATGTATCTATTGGTATCAAAATTCCGTTTTTTTTAGAGTTTAAGGTTACTATTCAGCCGGGTCGTTCCTTACTTACAGTTCGTTACCAAGAACTGTTTGATGCACAAGTCAGAAATTCGTCAAAATCCGTCGAATACGTCAAAAAGGGAAATTCTCCTAAAAACAAGGAAACAATGTAAATTTTTTGTCTTTTAAAAATATATTTTTTTTCTAAATTTTTTTGCCCTCCAGTTACAAATGGAATTGTATTTTTATTCGTAGATAATGTTAATGGTGTCCCAATCTTCCGTAAACACTTGCTATGCTTCATTACTCTATTTTTATTCTGTACCTGTTTGGCTATTTACTGTTTCTGTTTTGCTCTATATTTTATTATTCCTTCCAGATTACAAATGCAGAGGTATTGATGGTAACTTTCCAGTTCGTGGCACATGTCATATATATGCCAAATGCCTATTTGGAAAGCCAAGCTCCACGCTTGTGCAAGGGATAGTATATTCCACAAAAAGCTTAGGATCTGTGTTCCTGCATTTTTTTCGTATCCAAGGTGTGTGCTCAGTTAATCCTTTTGTTATTATATATAGTTACTTATGTTATCATATATTTGAATTATCTAATTGTATGTAAAATTGATTTAGATTTTAATTATCTTGCCCATTTGTGGCAATTATATGGAACAAAAAATTTTGTGTCGGTGTATGTTATTGCGGTAAGAAATTGTTGGGGTGGGAGGCTTGTGATAAGAGTACTTTAATTTTGGTCTGTGTATTTTTGAGTGGTCCAGATGAGAATAATTTTTTAAATATTCGTTATAAAGCGTGAAAACAAATTCAAAAACTAAGTTTTGAATTTCATATTTTTAAAGAAGTGGAATGGTTATATTGTATAATATAACTAGTGTTCATGGTTATATTATACAATAAAAGAAGCCCCACCCCCCCCCCCCAAAAAAAAAAAAAAAGAAGAAGAAAAGAAATGACAATCGTGTTTACGGGCGTTAACTGGGCGTTAACCGCCCCGTTAACCGTCGAGTTAACCGGCTAGTTATCAAGTCGAAAGGGTAAAGAGATCCGGGTTATCGTCTAGTAGCATAGTAGTCTAGTAGTATATTCTGAACTCACGGGTCAGCGTTCACGCGCCTGAACAGCTGCGAGTCCCTAGTTATTATAGTCTTCTACCATGTAGATTTAAATTCTACAACTGTTGGAATGTTGGAATTGATTGATTCACTTGGAACTGGAAATATGTTTTGTCTAATCATAATATTATGAACTTTTGCACTTGCATTTATCTTTCCCGTGCATGATAATATTTTACGTTTGGATAAACAATCATATGTGTATGTTGACCAACTGATTTTAAACACGGTTCTTCCATGACACATGGCTTCACGTGACAGCGAATTCTGATGTACAAAAACAAACAGAAATGTAACTAAAAGAAGTTGTTTGATCTATGCCAGTCATAAATTTAGTTTTAATTTTGATTGTCTTATACACACGCTGGGATGGCCTCGGCTCTTTTTTCTCCTTCTCTCTTTTTTCTTCTCCTTCTTCATTTATTTTTATTTTGTCTGAAGATGTTTGTTTTTTATTTAATCTATCTACACAAAGTCTACCTAAGACAATGACTACTTACAGAATGATAGTAAACATAAAGGCCAGATCCGTTCCTAGGGGGGAGGGGGTTGTCATGGCAGTTGACCCGGGCACCGTAGATCGGGGGGGGGGGGGGGTGCCATGGTTGGGGAACTGCCCCCTTTGATCCGGTTTTTCACTTTGATGTGGATTTTTTGCTTATATTTGAGTTGGAAGGGGGGCGATGTAATGAATTTTTCCCAGGGCCCCACCAACCCTAGGAACAGCTCTGATTAGGACTAAATTCAAACATGCAGTAATGGGGGAGGGGGTCTTCGCATAATTTTGAAGCCCTTCTTTCCTATTATCTCGCATAATGGGAGAGGCGGGTTGTGTCCAATCCTTATTCAAACTATACTACCAAAGAAGGACCCTCTACGAAATTAGTAAGCCAAATTACATGAGCCTCAACTCAATTCTGTCAGTCCGCCATAATAATAATGATAAAAAATTTTCGTCTGTTTAACTAAAGATACAAGATTCAACTTCAATATGATAAGAGAAGGGGAAACAGTGCAAACGCCGCTTTAAGATGCATTTATTGGGGATTAAAACTGCTAACACCACTGAAAGTGCACCGTTACCTAGCAGGTTTAGAGACATAAAACCAAAGTTGCATTTGCAATTATAAAATTTAGGGATCAGATTTGATCAGTCTTCGAGATTCTTCCATTTTTTTATAATCTTGAAAGGTTTTTTATGAAAAATAACTTTTAGAAATTTAATTTGGTAAAGTATTATTTTTAAATTTAATAATTTAGGCAATTTTGATAATCTACGTATTTGTAGTAGGATTTTTTGGACTATTTTTATCAACCCAAATCTTGTACTGTGAATGACGAACAACGTCTATATCTTTTATGTTCGCCTTTTAGGATGATGAATGCTCACCAGAACACGATTTTGGAGTATCGTGTCAAGACGGCGCCAGTGACTCAAGTAGGTCAGCATTAGGAGATATGTGTGACAGAAGTTCAGGACTGTGTCTTCCATCAACTTCCTTTACTGGCCCGCTGTCTATGCAGGTAGGAATTAATTCTTAAATCAAATACTAAGTCTTGCGACCCAATACTAACACTAAAAATACCATCACTACTAGCGCTAAGCCATATGAGACAGTCACTAAAGAGCACTCGCTCCATATCTGTCTACCCCTGTATCGACCCTCCACTTTTGCTCCACCCAAGAATTTTTTATTATCCTTATTTCCCCTTAATCGGGGGGGTGTCGGGCTTTTTTCTTACCTCCTTGTGGGCTATTTAGTGATACCGTCTTTGGCCACCTTGTTGTATTTCAAGGCCAGCTAAATTGCTCTTGCGTCATGAATACGCAGAGTAGGATCGAACTATTTCGTTGATAATAAGTAATTGAAACTTCTTCAATAAGCTTTATGCACAGGGTTGGTTCAAAAGGCGCTATCTAAAGTAGCAAGTGTTATTGAAGACCCTCATATTTCCAACTCAGTTTCAAGCTTCAATTTTGTCTCCTACAAAAGACCTATTTTCTATTATTGTATCAGTCCAAGCTAGGGTGCTTGCCTTCTCTACCTTCTTTTGTTTTGTTTAGTAAAAATATTCTATACATAGTGCACTTGTCCACCAGAGGACATGTTGACTACTAAACCTGACTACCACTATTGGTATTACTACCAACTCAGTGCAGCACTAAGCAGTCTAATGTTAACAGAGCTCCGAACGCTCCTGCAAAAATTTAATCAAAGCTCTTTACCCCTGAAATGAATTTCTAATTTGCACTAAATACTTATGACTTCTTTCCACCCCACTAGGGGACGACCTACTTTGTTTGGAATTTATTCGTTTATCTATAACCTCATTCATTTTCATTAAAAATTTTCATGCCTTGGACAGGTGGTGTGTACCAAAAATTTATTTTTCTTCGGTCAGCTTTAAAGATTGTGGGCTTGCCTTATGGTTGTAAACCATCACACAGTTTGAAAAAGTTAGGTTAGGTTAGACTTTTTTTTAGACTAGCAAGGCTTTCCTGGTTGGGTTAGACTCGTGGCGTCTAATTGGTCATGAAAAACATGGCATTATGATAACTAGGCCCTCAGATACTATCATTCACAATTCAATAACCGAATATGTTAAATACTAATAATTAAGTTGTTCACAATAAATTAATTTGCCTGAGTTAAATTAATTTTATTATAGCTCCTCAGTTCGTTGTTAGACCTGCACCAGAAGCGATGGCACCCCCTGTGGTCGGTATGGATATGGGAAGTGTGCAAGCAATGGCACAGGCCCAAGCTCAGGCACATGCATCCTCAATGGGTATGCAGGACTGGAAGCCTTTAATGCAGCAGAATTTGAAATGGGCGCAACTACCACAAGGTAAACAAAAGTTTTTGAATTCCAATGCCACTAACCAACCAAACCACCGCCACCATCTACATAGCTGATATAGTCTGTCCCACAAAATTTATTTAGTCTATTAAAGGCTCTATTTATCGTATCTGGAAAAAAGGATACTGGAGGCTACGGCCCGATCACGTTTTCTGAGTTTCCATTTCATTAAACAGTTCGTGGTAACTAACTGTAAGTAAGGAGCGAGACGGCTTAAAAGAAACCGAAACCCTCAAAAACGAAATTTTGATGTCAATGAATTGACCAAAAGAATCAGCATATTATGCTGATTCCAAATAGGCCCTATATTTAGATTCATTAAGCTTAGTGTTGCCTATAGAAGGCTACGATCTTGAGAAATTTTGTCTGATCAAACAGTTCGTGGTAACGAACTGTAAGTAAGGAGCGACCCGGCTCAATGGTAACCGAAACTCTAGAAAACGGGTTTTTGATACCAATAGATACATCAAAAGAATCAGATTTCAATGCTGATTTCAAATATATATTTTTCATCAAGTTTAGTGCTACTCATCAAAAGTTACGCGCCTGAGAAAATTTGGCCGATTTTCAAAAAAAGGCGGAAAGACCCCCTAAAAGTTATAGAACCTTAATGAAAATCACACCATCATATTCAGCGTATCAGAGAACCCTACTGTAGAGGTTTCAAGCTCCTATCTACAAAAAATGTGGAATTTTGCATTTTTTGCCGTGTTTATTTGTTTTTTTGTTGTTTTTTTCCCAGGGGTGATCGTATCGACCCAGTGGTCCTAGAATATCGTGGGAGGGCTCATTGGAACGGAAATTAAAAGTTTCTAGTGCCCTTTTTAAGTGACAAAAAAAAATGGAGGGTAACTAGGCCCCTCCCACGCTTATTTTTTTCCCAAAGTCACCCGATCAAAATTTTGAGATAGCCATTTTGTTTAGCATGGTCGAAAATATGATAAATATGTCTTTTAGGATGACTTAATCCCCCGAAGTCCCCAGGGGGAGGGCTAAAAGTTATGAACTTTACCCAATGTTAACATATAGTATTGGTTATTGGGAAGTATACAGAAGTTTTCAGGAGGTTTTTTTCTGGTAGTGGGAGGGAAGGGTTGGTCGGGGGTTATGTTGGAGGATCTGTCCATGAAGGAAGTTTTTCATGGGGGAAGGGAAATTGCCATGAAGGGGGCCCCGGACTTGCCAGCATTATTTATTGGTTATTGGGAAGTAAAACAGACATTTTCAGGAAGGATTTTTTTCTGGAGGGGGGGGGGATAGAGGAGGGGGTTACTCTGGAGAATATTCCGTGGAGGATGTTTCTTTGGGGTAAGGGACATTTCTATGAAGGGGGTGCCGGATTTCCAAGCATTATTTAAAAAACTATCAGAAATTAAATAAAAAAAAAAAACAAGTTTTTTCAACTGAAAGTAAGAAGCAACATTAGAACTTAAAACGAACAGAAATTATAACGTATGTGAGGGGGTTCTCCCCCAATTCAATACCTCGCTCTTTACGCTACAGCTTTTTTAGTGCTTTCAAAAGAGCTATCTATTCTAATTAAACGGCCTTTGTGATTCAGGGGTTTGTGAATCAAAATTTTTTTTAACTTTTATCATAAAGAGCTTGGTATTGACTAATGGGAGAACCCCCTCATATACGTAATAACATATACGTAATAAAAAACAAAACAATAAAAAAAACAAGCGATACGGCTCAATAGTAATCGAAACTTTTAAAAACGGAACTTTGATGTCAATAAATGTATCAAAAGAATGTGTTTATAATGCTGATTCTAAATATATAAATTTTATTAAGTTTAGTATTACTCATCAAAGGCTACGAGCCTGAGAAAATTTACCCGATTTTTTAAAGAGGGGAAAACATCCCCTACAAGTGAAAGAATTTTAATGAAAATCACACCGTCAGATTCAGCGTATCAGAAAACCCTATTACATAGGTTTCAAGCTCATATCTGCAAAAATCTGCAACTTGTGTTTTTTGCCAGAAGAAAAATATACGAATATAGAAGTTAGTTACGTAAGTTAATTTGTAAAGACATCCATTTAGCAAAAGAAAAGTAAAATTTTTATCCATATTTTGTTTACTTATTCAATGACGGTTAGCCAAAATAAAAGCTGCATTAACTAAAAAACGATCAGAAATTAAATAAAAAAAAAACAAGTTTTTTAAACTGAAAGTAAGGAGCGACATTAAAACTTAAAACGAACAGAAATTATTCCGCATATGAAAGGGGCTGTCCCCTCCTCAACGCATCGCTCTTTACGCTA
>JAPEVW010000104.1:602500-609307 GCA_027921565.1 Artemia sinica | reverse complement strand
TCTTGCATTTCAACAAAAGAAATCCAAAATGAACATTGAAACATCAAGAGAATGTAAATGTGACAAGGTAAACCACGACAAAACACTACTGAAATATTCCAACTCTTGCATTTCAACGAAAGAAATCCAAAATGAACTTTGAAAAATCAAGAGAATGTAAGTGTGACAAGGTAAACTACGACAAAACACTACTGAAATATTCCAACTCTTGCATTTCAACGAAAGAATATCAAGAGAATGTAACTGTGACAGGGTAAACCACGACAAAACACTACCGAAATATTCCAACTCTTGCATTTCAACGAAAGAAATCCAAAATGAACTTTGAAAAATCAAGAGAATGTAAGTGTGACAAGGTAAACCACGACAAAACACTACTGAAATATTCCAACTCTTGCATTTCAACGAAAGAAATCCAAAATGAACTTTGAAAAATCAAGAGAATGTAAGTGTGACAAGGTAATCCAAGACAAAACACTACTTAAATATTCCAACTCTTGCATTTCAACGAAAGAAATCCAAAATGAACTTTGAAAAATCAAGAGAATGTAACTGTGACAAGGTAAACCACGACAAAACACTATTGAAATATTCCAACTCTTGCATTTCAACGAAAGAAATTCAAAATGAACTTTGAAAAATCAAGAGAATGTAACAGTGACAAGGTAAAGCACAACAAAACACTACTGAAATGTTCAACTCTTGCATTTCAACGAAAGAAATCCAAAAGGAACTTTGAAAAATCAAGAGAATGTAACAGTGACAAGGTAAAGCACAACAAAACACTACTGAAATATTCCGACTCTTGCATTTCAACGAAAAAGATCCAAAATGAACTTGGAAAAATCAAGAGAATGTAACTGTGACAAGGTAAAGCACAACAAAACACTACTGAATTATTCCAACTCTTGCATTTCAACGAAAGAAAACCAAAATCAACTTTGAAAAATCAAGAGAATGTAAATGTGAAAAGGTAAGCACATCAAAACACTACTGAAATATTCCAACTCTTGCATTTCAACGAAAGAAATCCAAAATGAACTTTGAAACATCAAGAGAATGTAACTGTGATAAGGTAAACCATAACAAAACACTACTGAAATATTCCAACTCTTGCATTTCAACGAAAGAAATCCAAAATGAAATTTGAAAAATCAAGAGAATGTAACTGTGACAAGGTAAACCACGACAAAACCCTAGTTAAATATTCCAACTCTTGCATTTCAACGAAAGAAATGCAAAATGAACTTTGAAAAATCAAGATAAAGTAACTGTGACAAGGTAAACCGTGACAAAACACTACTGAAATATTCCAACTCTTGCATTTCAACGAAAGAAATCCAAAATGAACTTTGAAAAATCAAGAGAATGTAACTGTGACAAGGTAAACCACGACAAAACACTACTGAAATATTCCAACTCTTGCATTTCAACGAAAGAAATTCAAAATAAACTTTGAAAAAGCAAGAGAATGTAACAGTGACAAGATAAACCACGACAAAAGACTACTGAAATATTCCAACTCTTGCATTTCAACGAAGGAAATCCAAAATAAACTTTGAAAAATCAAGAGAATGTAACAGTGATAAGGTAAACCAGGACAAAACACTATTGAAATATTCCAACTCTTGCATTTCAACTAAGGAAATCCAAAATGAACTTTTAAAAATCAACAACAGTGATAAGGTAAACCACAGCAAACACTACTGAAATATTCCAACTCTTGCATTTCAATGAAAGAAATCCAAAATGATCTTTGAAAAATCAAGAGAATGTAACTGTGACAAGGTAAACCACGACAAAACACTACTGAAATATTGCAACTCTTGCATTTCAACGAAAGGAATTCAAAAATAAACTTTGAAAAATCAGGAGAATGTAACTGTGACAAGGTAAACCATAACAAAACACTACTGAAATATTCCAACTCTTGCATTTCAATTAGAGAAATTCAAAAATGAACTTTGAAAAATCAAGAGAATGTAACTGTGACATGGTAAACCATAACAAAACACTACTGAAATATTCCACATCTTGCATTTCAACAAAAGAAATCCAAAATGAACATTGAAACATCAAGAGAATGTAAGTGTGACAAGGTAAACCACGACAAAACACTACTGAAATATTCCAACTCTTGCATTTCAACGAAAGAAATCCAAAATGAACTTTGAAAAATCAAGAGAATGTAACTGTAACAAGGTAAACCACGACAAAACACTACTGAAATATTCCAACTCTTGCATTTCAACGAAAGAATATCAAGAGAATGTAATTGTGACAGGGAAAACCACGACAAAACACTACTGAAATATTCCAACTCTTGTATTTCAAAGAAAGAAATTCAAAAATGAACTTTGAAAAATCAAGAGAATGTAAGTGTGACAAGGTAAACCACGACAAAACACTACTGAAATATTCCAACTCTTGCATTTCAACGAAAGAAATCTAAAATGAACTTTGAAAAATCAAGAGAATGTAACTGCGACAAGGTAAACCATGACAAAACACTATTGAAATATTCCAACTCTTGCATTTCAACGAAAGAAATTCAAAATGAACTTTGAAAAACCAAGAGAATTTAACAGTGACAACGTAAAGCACAACAAAACACTACTGAAATGTTCAACTCTTGCATTTCAACGAAAGAAATCCAAAATGAACTTTGAAAAATCAAGAGAATGTAACAGTGACAAGGTAAAGCACAACAAAACACTACTGAAATATTCCAACTCTTGCATTTCAACGAAAGAAATCCAAAATTAACTTAGAAAAATCAAGGGAATGTAACTGTGACAAGGTAAAGCACAACTAAACACTTCTGAAATATTCCAACTCTTGCATTTCAACGAAAGAAATTCAAAATGAACTTTGAAAAATCAAGAGAATGTAACAGTGAAAAGGTAAACCACGACAAAACACTATTGAAATATTCCAACTCTTGCATTTCAACGAAGGAAATCCAAAATGAACTTTGAAAAATCAAGAGAATGTAACAGTGACAAGGTAAACCACAACAAAACACTACTGAAATATTCCAACTCTTGCATTTCAATAAAAGAAATCCGAAATGAACTTTAAAAAATCAAGAGAATGTAGCTGTGACAAGGTAAACCACGACAAAAAACTACTGAGATATTCCAACTCTTGCACTTCAATGAAAGAAGTCCAAAATGATCTTGAAAAAATCAAGAGAATGTAAGTGTGACAAGGTAAACCACGGGAAAACACTACTGAAATATTCCAACTCTTGCATTTCAATAAAAGAAATCTGAAATGAACTTTAAAAAATCAAGAGAATGTAACTGTGTCAAGGTAAAGCACTACAAAACACTACTAAAATAATCCAACTCTTGCATTTCAACGAAAGAATATCAAGAGAATGTAACTGTGACAGGGTAAACCACGACAAAACGCTACTGAAATATTCCAACTCTTGCATTTCAACGAAAGAAATCCAAAATGAACTTTGAAAAATCAAGAGAATGTAACTGTGACAAGGTAAACAACGACAAAACACTTTTGAAATATCTCCATGTTTAAGTTAGGTTAGGTTAGGTTAGCTTATCATGAGCGTTCATGATAAGCTAACCTAACCTAACTTAAACATGGAGAAATGTTTACTAGCTAACCTAACCGAACTTAGCTAACCTAACCTAACCAAACACCAACCCAGATATGTAAAAAAATAGATTCAGACATACAAACAGAGAAAGACATGCACTTTAGACATTCAAACCAACAAAGACAAATTCTTGGACTTGGAAAAAAACCAACCCAGATACAAAACACTAGTGAAATATTCCAACTCTTGCATTTCAACGAAAGAAATCCAAAATATACTTTGAAAAATTAAGAGAATGTAAGTGTGACAAGGTAAACACGACAAAACATTACTGAAATATTCCAACTCTTGCATTTCAACGAAAGAAATCCAAAATGAACTTTGAAAAATCAAGAGAATTTAACAGTGACAAGGTAAAGCACAACTAAACACTACTGAAATATTCCAACTCTTGCATTTAAACGAAAGAAATCCAAAACGAACTTTGAAAAATTAAGAGAATGTAACTTTGACAAGGTAAAGCACAACAAAACACTACTGAAATATTCCAACTTTTGCATTTCAACGAAAGAAATCCAAAATGAACTTTGAAAAACCAAGAGAATGTAACTGTGACAAGGTAATCCACGACAAAACACTACTGAAATATTCCAACTCTTGCATTTCAGCGAAAGAAATCCAAAATGAACTTTGAAAAATCAAGAGAATGTAACAGTGACAAGGTAAACCACGACAAAAGACTATTGAAATATTCCAACTCTTGCATTTCAACGAAGGAAATGCAAAATGGACTTTGAAAAATCAAGAGAATGTAACAGTGATAAGGTAAACCACAACAAAACACTACTGAAATATTCCAACTCTTCCAATTCTTGGACTTGCAAAAAACCAACCCAGATACGAAACACTAGTGAAATATTCCAACTCTTGCATTTCAACGAAAGAAATCCAAAATATACTTTGAAAAATTAAGAGAATGTAACAGTGACAAGGTAAAGCACAACAAAACACTACTGAAATATTCCAACGCTTTCATTTCAACGAAAGAAATCCAAAATGAACTTTGAAAAATCAAGAGAATGTAACTGTGACAAGGTAAAGCACAACAAAACACTACTGAAATATTCCAACGCTTTCATTTCAACGAAAGAAATCCAAAATGAACTTTGAAAAACCAAGAGAATTTAACTGTGACAAGGTAAACCACGACAAAACACTACTGAAATATTCCAACTCTTGCATTTCAGCGAAAGAAATCCAAAATGAACTTTGAAAAATCAAGAGAATGTAACAGTGACAAGGTAAACCACGACAAAACACTATTGAAATATTCCAACTCTTGCATTTCAACGAAGGAAATCCAAAATGGACTTTGAAAAATCAAGAGAATGTAACAGTGATAAGGTAAACCACAACAAAACACTACTGAAATATTCCAACTCTTGCATTTCAATGAAAGAAATCCAAAATGATCTTTGAAAAATCAAGAGAATGTAACAGTGGCAAGGTAAACCATGACAAAACACTACTGAAATATTCCAGCTCTTGCATTTCAATGAAAGAAAACCAAAATGAACTTTGAAAAATCAAGAGAATGTAACTGTGACAAGGTAAACCACAACAAAACACTACTGAAATATTCCAACTCTTGCATTTCAACGAAAGAAATTCAAAAATAAACTTTGAAAAATCAGGAGAATGTAACTGTGATAAGGTAAACCATAACAAAACACTACTGAAATATCCCAACTCTTGCATTTCAACGAGAGAAATCCAAAATGAACTTTGAAAAATCAAGAGAATGTAACTGTGAAATGGTAAACCATAACAAAACACTACTGAAATATTCCAACTCTTGCATTTCAACAGAAGAAATCCAAAATGAACATTGAAACATCAAGAGAATCTAAGAATGACAAGGTAAACAACGACAAAACACTACTGAAATATTCCAACTCTTGCATTTCAACGAAAGAATATCAAGAGAATGTAACTGTGACAGGGTAAACCACGACAAAGCACTACTAAAATATTCCAACTCTTGTATTTCAACGAAAGAAATTCAAAATGAACTTTGAAAAATCAAGAGAATGTAACAGTGACAAGGTAAAGCACAACAAAACACTACTGAAATATTCCAACGCTTTCATTTCAACGAAAGAAATCCAAAATGAACTTTGAAAAACCAAGAGAATTTAACTGTGACAAGGTAAACCACGACAAAACACTACTGAAATATTCCAACTCTTGCATTTCAGCGAAAGAAATCCAAAATGAACTTTGAAAAATCAAGAGAATGTAACAGTGACAAGGTAAACCACGACAAAACACTATTGAAATATTCCAACTCTTGCATTTCAACGAAGGAAATCCAAAATGGACTTTGAAAAATCAAGAGAATGTAACAGTGATAAGGTAAACCACAACAAAACACTACTGAAATATTCCAACTCTTGCATTTCAATGAAAGAAATCCAAAATGATCTTTGAAAAATCAAGAGAATGTAACAGTGGCAAGGTAAACCATGACAAAACACTACTGAAATATTCCAGCTCTTGCATTTCAATGAAAGAAAACCAAAATGAACTTTGAAAAATCAAGAGAATGTAACTGTGACAAGGTAAAGCACAACAAAACACTACTGAAATATTCCAACTCTTGCATTTCAACGAAAGAAATTCAAAAATAAACTTTGAAAAATCAGGAGAATGTAACTGTGATAAGGTAAACCATAACAAAACACTACTGAAATATCCCAACTCTTGCATTTCAACGAGAGAAATTCAAAAATGAACTTTGAAAAATCAAGAGAATGTAACTGTGAAATGGTAAACCATAACAAAACACTACTGAAATATTCCAACTCTTGCATTTCAACAGAAGAAATCCAAAATGAACATTGAAACATCAAGAGAATCTAAGAATGACAAGGTAAACAACGACAAAACACTACTGAAATATTCCAACTCTTGCATTTCAACGAAAGAATATCAAGAGAATGTAACTGTGACAGGGTAAACCACGACAAAGCACTACTAAAATATTCCAACTCTTGTATTTCAACGAAAGAAATTCAAAAATGAACTTTGAAAAATCACGAGTATGTAACATTGACAAGGTAAAGCACAACAAAACACTACTGAAATATTCCAACTCTTGCATTTCAACGAAAGAAATCCAAAATGAATTTGGAAAAATGAAGAGAATTTAACTGTGACAAGGTAAAGCACAACAAAACACT
>JAPEVW010000104.1:545000-597500 GCA_027921565.1 Artemia sinica | reverse complement strand
TAATCTTCGGAAGCTAGAGCTAGCAAGTGCAAGTTGACGTTTTACGTCAGAGCTATGGCAATTATCTGAGGAGAGTAGGCTACCAAGGTACAGGAAGTGATCAACCGTTTCAACCTGTCTCCCGCCTATGGTGATAATGGGCGGGTTGTCAAGTTCACGTCTCGTAGTTACCATGAATTTGGTCTTGCTGGCATTGATCTCCATCCCGAACGGCTTTGTGGTATCGTAGAGTTTATCAGCTTGTGCCTGCAATTCTTGTGTAGAGTTGGCTAGCTCATCAATATCATCAGCGTAGGCAAGATTCTCTATTAACACCCCTCCTATTGTTGCGCCATATTCCGACTGCATCATTGACAGAACGGCATTTAGAAAGAGGTTGAAGAGATGTGGTGATAAGATGCAACCCTGGAGTACTCCTGACGAAGTTGTAAACTCTTCTGACAACCCATCAACGGTTATTACTTGGCCTCGGAACTGGTCGTACAGACTCTTGATTAATTGTACTATCTCATAAGGGATACTGTAGTGAAGGAGGATATGCCATAGTCCTTAGCGCCATATCAGGTCAAATGCCTGACGGAAATCAACGAATAGTTGGTAGAGTTCTTGGTTGAATTCGATGTGTCGTTCCATGAGTTGCCGAACGACAAATATCTGATCGATTGTTGATCTTCCAGGGCGGAAGCCGGCCTGATATTCTCCAATGGCAAAGGCAATTGTTGCTTGAATGCGTCGGAGTAGGATTTTTGTCAGGACACGTGACTGATGGCTCGTGAGGCTGATCGGACGGTAGTTTCCGCACTCTTTCTTTGACCCCTTTTTGTGAATGGGTACAATGGCAGCCTTGCACCACTGACGGGGTACGTGGCCGGTTTCCCACACCGCAGACACAATGGCATGGTACAGATCAGTTCCATCATCCGATCCGACGTTAATGAGTTCAGCGGTGACTCCGTCTGGGCCAGGGGCTTTTCCTTGTTTGAGCGTCTTGATTGCTGACTCGGTTTCTGACTTGAGTGGGGGTGGTGGTCTGAGTTCTTGGTCGGGTATGGGGAAGCGGGTTAGTATTTTAGGATCCGCAGCTACTGGGGATTCAGTTTATCGTTAAAGTATTCTTTCCATCTTTCAAGTTTCATCTTTGAATCGTAGATCTCATTTCCGTCTTTGTCCAGGATCACTGATGTTTGCGGCTCTTTTTTCCGGCTTAACTCGCGTACCATTCTGAAAACTGCTCCGCTATTCCCCTTCTTGGACAGTACTTCTCAGTCTTCGCATTTATTTCGCAGGTGGTTACGTAGTGCCTTTCTGATCTCTCACTCTACTCTTCTCTTGAGGAGCTTGTAAGTATCCCAACTCTGACGGTCGGATTTATTGCAAAAAAGTCGCTTATCCTCGCATAGCGCAATGATCTCATCTGTGATCCATGGTTTTTCATTTGGAGTTTTTCTTCCAAGGACGTCATTCGCTGTCTCTATGATAGCTGATGTAGCCTGCTCGGTCAGGGAGTCTATCTCATTAGCAGTGGTCAAGGAAGAATGATTTTTCAGGATCTCTCGGAATTTTTCAGATAGAGTGGAAGTGTAGGTCTGCCTTTTTGCGGGATCCCGCAGCAGATCCAGCCGGAATCTTGGGATTTCTGTTGCTTTTTGCAATTTTCTCATTCTTAGCTTGAACCTTGACATCAGGAGAGTGTGGTCAGAGTCAAAGTCTGCTCCAGGTAATGCTACTGTGTCTAGTACGGAAGACTTCCAGCGCTTCGATATCAGGATATAATCAATCATGTTCTCGGTTTTACCGTCTGGGTATCTCCAGGTCACTTTACGTCGATGGCGGTGTTTGAAAATTGTGTTCGTTAAGAATAACTCGTTTTCTCGGCAGAAGTCGAGCAATCGTTCCCCTCTCGCATTGAGTTTTCCGTGACCAAAAGTCCCCATTATATCGGATCGACCGGTATTATCCATACCTACTATAGCATTAAAGTCCCCCATGACAATCAGTACGTCTTTCTTATGGATTTGGTCAATGACGCTTTGTAGTGTGAAATAGAATTCATCGCATTCTTCCTCACTTCTGGCGGAGTCTGGGGCATAGACTTGGACGACAGAGATATTCTTGGCAGCTCCCTTTAGTCGTAAGACGGCTATTCTTTCTGAGACTGGGGTGAAGGAGATTAGAGATTTTTTGGCAGTTGATTATACGAAGAATCCTACACCTTGTCGATGAACTCCGTCCTTGCGGCCGGACAACAAGAGGGAGGCTCCAGAGAGGTTTTCCTCACTCGTTCGGGGGAGGTGAGCCTCAGAGAGCCCAATAACATCCCAATTGTACCTCTGTAGTTCTCTAAGGGCAAGATCTAGTTTTCCCGGTTTGGCAAGTGTTCGGATGTTTAGCGTGCCAAAGTGTAGGGAGGTTTTTGTCGGAACGGAACAACCGTGTGGTTTTTCAACCCGGGTGGGGGTCGTCCTAGGCCTAGGATCGTCGGCTGCCCCGGACGCGGTAGCATGTAAAATCGCATTATTATCATTCAAGATTGGTTGTTCGTCGGTTACCCCGGACGCGGTAGCATGTAAAATCGCATTTTCATCCATGAAAATTGGTTGTTCGTCGGTTACCCCGGACGCGGTAGCAGATGTTCGTATAATATTGGACCCTTTTTTCATGATTTCAAGAGAGGTGGTTTCTTGGCTAAATGGGTGGTGGCGGCAAGCCACTCCTCTCCACCACCTTGCAGAGGCCGTTGTCCGTAAATCTGGATCCTCCGCCCTTCGCAGTTGTCCTCCTATAGGGGATCCTCCCACGATGGTATTCTGCTTCACCATGCAATTTAACCCATTGCTGGGAGAAGGTTTGTAACTGACGGGACGTGTCCACACGCCGGTGGGCCCTGCTGAGTGTACATTCGAGGGGCCTTCTTCCTCCTCCGCCTGTATTTACGGCCCCCGGGCGAGGATGCCCCAGTTTCAATTAAGGACCCCAGGGACTGGGTCCCCCCTTGGTCCGCGCCTCCTACTCAGTGGAGGTGCCCTACATATCTGTAAGGCGTTCCCCTATCCGCCACCTGGGGACACGCTGAGTGGCCTGGGGGAGGCCCCTACTGAGAAATATATATATATATATATATATATATATATATATATATATATATATATATATATATATATATATATATATATATATATATATATATATATATATATATATATTATATATATATATATATATATATATATATATATATATTATATATATATATATATATATATATATATATATATATATATATATATATATATATATATATATATATATATATATATATATATATAATATATATATATATATATATATATATATATATATATATATAATATATATTATATATATATATATATATATATATATATATATATATATATATATATATATATATATATATATATATATATATATATATATATATATATATATATATATATATATATTTGAGGAGGGGACAGCCCTTTTCATATACGGAATAATTTCTCTTCGTTTTAAGTTTTAATATCGCTCCTTACTTTCAGTTAAAAAACTTGTTTTTTATTTAATTTCTGAACGTTTTTGAATTAATGCAGCTTTGATGTTGGCTCACCGTACATGAATAATTAAAATGAAATTTGCATATTAATTTTACTTTTTTGGCTAAATGGCTTTTGCGTACTTTTGATCTGACGTAACTTACGAATTAACTTACGTAACCCTTAGTCAATACCTCGCTCTTTACGCCAAAGTTCAAATTTTCTTCCAGTTTTCTAAGAATGGCCCCTTAACCACAAATGCCGTTAATTAGAATAAATAGCTCTGATGAAACTATAAAAAAAAATTAGCGCAAAGAGCGAAGTAATGACTAGGGGGCGAACCCAATCATGTAAGTATTAATTTCTGTTTGTTTTATGTTTGGTGTTGCTCCTTACTTTCAGTTGAAAAATTGCATTTTTATTTAATTTCTTTTTTTTTAAATAATGCTGGGAATCCGACTCCCTCTTCATAGCTATGTCCCTTCCTCTGCGGAAAGCTCCTCCCATGTAAAACCCGACCCCCTCCCCAACTACCAGAAACATTTGCCCTGAAAACTTTTGTATACTTCCCAATAACCAATATTATATGTAAACATTGGACATAGTTCATAACTTGCAGACCGTCCCCCGGAGACTGTGGGGGTCATCCTCAAAGACATAGTTATTGTATTTTTCGAACATGCTGAACAAAATAGCTATCTAAAAATTATGATCCGGTGACTTTGGGATAAAAGTGAACGTGGGAGGGGGCTTAGTTGCCCTCCATTCTTTTTGGTCACTGAAAAAGGGCACTAGAACTTTTAATTTCTGTTCTGAATAAGCAAATCCATCAGTTTTCTGGTCTGCCCTAAGAAAATGTAATGATGCCAAGGATAAAGAAAAATACAAGGATCTTTGTGATTTTATGCTAACGTTATGTGGCCTGCCACACTCTTCAGCAGCTGCTGGAAGACAGTTTACGCTACTTGGTAACATCAAAACCAAACTACGGAATGGTCTTCTAATGTAAACGACTAGCTGTTTAATGCATGTCAAGCAACTAATTTAGCGTTCTGGAACGTTGCTGGAATCCTGGATTATACGTTTTGAAATGCGCAAGAAATACTCCGATTGGTAAATAGCTAGCAAAGGAAGAAATAAGACTGACTCTCATGCTGAACATAATTTTCAAGATGAATTCTCGCTAGAAGACTAATGTTAAGCTGCCACAAATTATTTTTAGTGTTTACTTGTTTTTATGAGTTTTGTGCTTGTATTAAATGTTTTTTTTTTCGTTTTCAATATATTTGATGTTGACTGGCCGCTTTGAAAGATGTTTCCAAAGCGTCTTTTGGTCAAGTCTTTTGGTCAATTTGGTCGCCTGACCATCACGTGTACTTCGCGTGTGTTGGTTTAAATTATTTTTGAAGTGAATTTATAACGAGATGAGCGTTTCCGAGCTTTTGTATTCACCGCTGTTGAACTTTATTTTTGAAAATATAAGTGGTGTTGATGAAGCCGTTATTTTACGGAAAGGAGTGGACTTTTTTTTAAAGATTTGGAAACTGTTAAGTCAGAGAAAGCAAAGCTATAGAGTTTTGTGAATGAAAATGATCCCCCTGTCAGAAGGGGCACTAATGCAATTCTCAGTCACCTGCAAGATATTATAGACTTTATGAAGAAATGTGATGCCGATGTAAAACAGCTCCCTTGTTTTGTCATCAAAAGGCCAACAGAAGTCCCTGTTATCTCTGCTACCGCGTTTACACACGTCACAGCCAAGCTTACGAGCCTTGAGCAAGCGATTTCGCTAGTTTCTGCCAAGATTGATTCGTGCAATCTGAACTTTCCTCAAATACCTGTGATTAGCCAACCTGCTGCGTGTGATACGCATACTACAATTTTGATCTCCGATCCCCCACCTGAGCATGGTGACCCGCTAAAGCGAAAATCAGTAATAGACTCAATTTCTGGTCATCAGCTGGTGTCCAGAGTGCGAGCGACTAAAAAGCGGTGGATGGTGAATATTGAGAAATCTGCAGCTGAAGATTTTTGCAAATCAGCAAAGGAAGCTCTACCTGGTTCTAGTGTGAAAGTTTTACCTAAAAAAAACACATTGGTGTTATTCGAGAAGTCATGTCTGATTTTGACCTTGAAATGCTACGGAACCAGTTTGGTATAATCGGGTCTAGACGATTTGGAACAAGCAAATCGGTTAAGCTTGAATTTGCAGACGCGATTACTAAAGGATCATTTCTGCGAAACGGTGTGAAGATTGGGTATGAAAACTTCCGTGTTTATGAGTTCAAGCAATTGCCAAAGTGTTGCTTCAAGTGTCGTTCCCCTGGGCACTTGGAAAGTGCATGTACTAGTAGCACTCCCAAGTGCGCTCGTTGTGCTGGACCTCATTTATCTACGAACAGTGATCGTTGTACGGAATCTCCGAAATGTGCTAATTGTGGAGGATCTCATCCTTCTTACAGCCTATGATTAAAATGCCCTATGATTAAGAAGATCACTGATAAGGTCTATTCTCAGAAATGAATCCGGACATTAGTATAGTCTCATTTAATATTAATGGAACGAGAGGCAAGGACTTTTTTATTGATGATCTGTATGTTAATTACGACGTTGTTTGTCTCCAAGAACATTTACTGACTGCCTTTAGTGAAAATTTTCTGAGACGAAGCAGTGATCACGTTGTTTTTGTGCGTCCAGCTAAAATTACGCGTGGCCGCCCTTCTGGCAGCTTAGCATGTGTTTTTAAGAAAAATATTTCTGCTACGAGTTCTGTGCTTTTCCAATCAGATGACACTTTTCTTGCGGTGCATCTTGGTAATATTGTATTAATTAATGTGTATCTGCCATATATTGATCGTTCCATTCGTTCACTTCAGAATTTCTCTTGTGCTTGTAATGGTCTTAAAACTTTAATTCAAAAGATATCGGATAACGGGTTGCATCTTGTTATTGCTGGTGAATTTAATACCGATCTGGTTTCTGATAATGTAAGGAATGGTCAGCTTTTTGATTCTCTCCCAGCTTATAAAATTGTTCGGAAGTCCAATGATTATACGTATATTCACCATTCAGGTAGTAAATCAGACATTGATCACGTTATTTGCTCTGCAGCTCTTGTCTGCTCGCCAGTTACGGTTCATTTTGACGAGAATGATCTTGATCACTTTCCGCTGTCTTTCTGTTTATCAAAGTCTGTTGTTTGTTCTGGGAGTGTGTCTAAGAGTCGTGGTGTACGTTCTAAATGGTTTTAGAAGCCTGATTGGAATGATGCGAATTTTTCTGTTTATCTTATAACATTAGCTTCACTTCTAAGTACGATTTATGTTCCTTATCAGCTTTTGCAGTGTAGTCAGAATTTTATTTATGCTAAATATGAAATAGACCGATATTATCATTCTATCCTCTCTGCTATGAAAGAAGCTGAAAAATTTCTGTCCCAGTAAAGCGAATCCGAAAGAATACTCAAAAGCCTCTTTGGTCACTTGACCCTAACCTTAAGGCCTGTAAAAATAAAGCTAAATTTTGGCTAAAAATTTGGACAGATTGTGGTCGGCCTAGGTCCGGTAATGTTTTTCTTATTAAACAGAAAACTAAATTAGAATTTAAGAAGTATCTAAAAAGTGTCCGATACCGAGGGCTTGATTTTCCATCTTCGCCTAAAGATTGGAGGAAAGTAATTAGTTCAAGTAAAACAGACGATTCTGATGTAAGTAGTAATGATATTCCACCAAGTTCTTGGCATGCATATTATTCGAAGATTTTCTCCGTTTTGAATTATTCTGTTCATAGAAAGTTTGGTGAAGCGTTTGTTAAAATTGTCCCTAGATTTCTAAGTCAGCGCTTTGTTTTGCCTATATCACGTTGTGAAGTTTTGAATGCTTTGAATCATCTTAAGTCGAAATCTATTAATGCTGATGGTATCTCTAAAATGCATCTAACTCCCCAATGTGCTGAACTTGTGTCACATCTTGCGCTTTTGTTTCAAATGTGCTTGGCATCTTCTGTCGTCCCGGAAAGCTTTTTGTGTGGCAGCGTGACTTCAATTTTAATAAGAGGTAAACCGCAAACAGATTGCTCTTCTTACCGTCCAGTTTCTGTTTCTTGCAATATTAGCAAGGTCTTCGAGTATATTCTTTTACCTAATTTAACTCGAAATATTTCTTTCTTTGGTGAAAATCAACTTGGTTTGAGACCTGGTGTGGGGTGCCAACATGCTCATCGTGTCCTTTCTTCTATTCTACTTTCTAATTCTTCTAAGGGTAAAGGCGTATATCTCTGTACACTTGATCTTTCAAAGGCTTTTGATTCTGTTGTACATAACCAGCTTTTCTTTTCTTTGGCTTTTTCTGGTGTTAATTTTTCGGTTATTTACCTTCTACGGTTTTGGTATTCTAATTCTTACCTCCGCCTGAAACCTTCTGCAGAAACAACTATTAAAGTGCTTCGTGGTGTTAGGCAGGGAGGTGTTTTATCACCAACCCTGTTCAAAATTTGTATTTCTACTGTTCTGGAAAAGATCTCAGGCACTTATTTTTCTGGTTCTACTGATATTTCTTACATTGCCTATGCTGATGACATTCTGTTGATTAGTCGTACTAAGTCTGCTCTTTCTGCGATGGTTTCCTTAGTTTCCCAGTCTTTCCTAAATATTGGCCTATCCCTGAATCTTGACAAGTGTGAATTCTTATCTTATAATCTGTCTTCGTCTACTCCTCTGGTATGTAATAAATTTTCTGTACTTTCTGTCTCTTCCTTTCCGTGGCTTGGTATTACTGTTTCTAATTCTCTAGCTCTCTTTCTTAAACAGATTGTTGCTGATTCAGTAATAAAAATTCAGTTCAGTTATTCAAAAATTGTAGCAAACCGTGGAAAATATAACAGAAGAGCTCTTGGGCGCTTATTCTCGACTTTTTCTGATCATTCTGTGCTTTATTTTTCGGGTGTTCATTCTGTTCTTAAGCTAAAGGATTTTAAAAAGATTAAAGTTACTTATTTCAAATTTTGCAATTTTTTTCTTTCTCTGCCGCCATGGACTAGAAATCGGTATCTAGTTAAAAATTTTTATGTTATGGATGTAACTCCTGCAGATGCATTTTGTAAATTTGGCCTTGACCACGGTCTTTTACGGTTCTTTTCTTAGTTTTATTTAATTGCTAGTGTTTGTTGAGTTTTTTTTTTGTTTTGTTTTTCTTTTTATTATTATGTACTCCACTTGTACTACTTTTTGTTAGTTGTGGGTAATAAATGATTGATGGATTGATAAGACTGGAAAAGCTGACTCGCAAAGCTAATTGAATCCGAGCAGAGAAAAAGGAATTTCGAACATTCACCGGTGAATGTTGACATTAACCAGATTCTGGACATTAGTGGTAACAGATATACCTGAGTGCCCTCCCCTTAACACCCCACATGTTACAATGATAAATTGGACTATGAACCAATCGAATGAATATTGACATAGCATTTTTGACGCTGAATTGACTTTCTTTTAAATGACGTGCCTTTTTTGACATTGTCTGACAGTGATGCTTCTTTCATACAGTATTCTTATTTTAATCATTTGTTAAATTGCTTTTCTTCTTTTAGATTTGGATCATGTACATGCTTGAGTCCCCTCTTAACACCCCGCGTGTCAAACACCAAAATGTCATAAATTGGACAGCCACCTACCGAATGGACAGTGACCTTGTGACACCGTATGAAAGCTGGCAGTATTACAATCCTGAAATAAAATCTCTGCCACAGACTACAAACTTCGCATGAAATAAAACTAAAAAGGTAATCAAACTTAATGTATCTGACAGTATTTAACCGTCTCAGAAGGAAAATTATTGGTTTGAATTTTTTCCAATTTGAATTTTTGAATCTATTTTTCTTTCGACATTTGTAAGGTCATGAGAACGTCGTCTCCTTGAAATTAAGTGTCTTTTTTTTTCAGGCGAAAGCAAGGAGTGACATTATAACTAAAACAATCAAAAATAATTCCAAATATGACAATAGTCTTTTGGAAGGCCTGAGAGGTGTTTTTAGGCTTGCTGACCTTGCACAAGAAGATTTTTAATTTACAATTAAAACAATGATTCTTCTTTAGGCAATGTGCCTGTTCTTTGTTGTTGTTTTTTATTTTAATAAGCTTTGCTACTGAAATTCTCGCTCCAAAACGAGCCTTTTGCTGAGATTGTTCGGTTTGGGGTGAGGGTTACTAGTGTTTTCTTGTAAGACAAGCCAAAAGTTTACCCAGCTTCAAATAGGTACTTAGAGTAATCTAGAAAAAAAAAACACGGGAAGCGTCGCTAAATTTTGAAAATACAAATTAAATTTTGAAAATTTTAAATCAATCTGTTATTGGATTACCTTAAATACATTGAAATCATCAGTGAGCTAGATTTGACCAGACACAACAAACTTATCAAAGTAAAAAAATTACATTAAAACTTAAATCCAAACACCATTTCTGTAGGGGGTCTGCCATCCCCTCCTAATTCCTCGCTTTTTATGTTCAAGTTTGCTACGGATACCACAGAATTATTGTAAGATTTTTATTCACTTATTGTCTTCCAAAAACATTTAACTGAAGATTTCAGTTTTAAAGTGAATGCATGTAAATGAATTCTTTCATTTTTGAAGAACTATGGTAAGAAAAACTTAAAGTGTTTTTGTCACATTGTTCTTGTGATAGATCACTCTTTCCTGAAGCATTAAGTGAAAAAGCCGAACTACAGCATAACAAGTGTGGGTTGACGTGTTTGCAGCCCCCTTGTTTTTGAGATTGCTTCTGCTTATTTTGAATTTTAACATGGGTCTTTTCTTTCATTCAGGAAAAACTGTTTTTTCTTTAATTCTTGGTCTTTTTAATACTGCACTCCGTGATTTTGTCCCATGGCTCTTTCTGCTAAATTTTAACTTTTGTGCAACAGTACTTTTACCATAACGGTTGACTTAGGAGTATTTAAAAACAAAAACAAAATAGGATGCTCTTATGTTTAACGGAGCCTACCACCTTCATCGAACACTTTACTCTTTGCGTTAATATTCAGCACTGTTATCATAGTTGCTATGATATTTAAAAACTAATGAGCGGGAAGACTCAAAATAGAAGAGGGGCGAAACTCCAGTGGGAGGAAAAACTTTTCCAGGACTTCTATTAGTCTCAAAGTAAATCACTCTGAATGAAGCGAGGACAAGGGGTAAATCTTCTTTTATGTTTGACCTTTTACATAAGTTTGAAAAATTGGACTTTAAATGTATTTTGAAGATTTAGCTCAGTGATATCATTTTTTTAAATGTGGGGGAGGGGACAAAACACATTTTACAAAATCTAGAATGGGCTAATGTTTAGCCTCCTACTAAGAAAAAGATGTGCTGACCTTCTAGAAAAGAGCTGGTGTGGTGCTATGCAGCACTGTACAGCCGTTATCATTACTCTGTAATTTGTCACAAATAAATCTTCATTTTGCATGGCTTGCATAAGTGTAGGGACAAATGCACCCCAGGTAATATCTGAAAATATGTCAGTATTCAAAGATAAGAAAAAATTATCAACCATAGGCGTAGGGAGGGGGAGGCAGGGGGGCAGCTGTCCCCCCCCCTTGACCTTCAAATTTACATTAGATATGGCTGAAAAAGCAGATGGTTGGAAAAGCAGTTGATAAAAGGCCCTCCATCACACTATCGACTGCCCCCCCCCTAGACAATATGTGATCAACCAAGTGTTAAAGTATTAAAAAAAGAAGACAAATTATGCAAATATTTCAGCCGAAACCTCCATTCAGCCGTCCTCAGTGCAAGAAGGAGAAAAATGTTAAATCCAAAAAAAGGCAAAACGGATTCAAAAACAAACCTCACAAAAACCTTTTTTTTCTATTCCTTCTATATTCACGGCGCCAGGTACTTAAAGAAATATAATCAGCCGCTATTCCTCTACCTTGTTCCGAAACCTCAAGGTTTTAAATGTCTGTTGAACCTTCTTTTGAAGGAGTCAACAGAGTGTTTTGCAGGAATATTATCCCCAGGAAGATTGTTCTAGACAGAAGTGCAACGCCGGACGAAGCTCTTCCTCAGGTACTCGATTATTGGCGTGTTCTCCTTTAGATAATTGGACCGAGCTGTGTGCCTTCTTGTTTGCCTTGACGGCTGGACTAAGGAGGGCACAATGCGAGAGAGCTCGTCTGAGGGCGGTGAATTCATGCACTTTTAGAAAACAGCCATCGACGCTACGTTAGAATAATGGCTATATAAATAGTTCTAGATCGGTTGATTATCTCTCAGTTTCTGGTTAATAAAATTTTGGTCCTATTCGGGCCAATGTTATTGTTTCACGACGCAAAATGGAATAACGTTTTATTTATTTATGACTTGCATAAAGTATAAGAAAAGTACGTTACACTGTGAATTCCTAGACTGAAATAAATGCAAGACCTGAAAATAAACTTCCAAGAACAGTAATAACAACAGAGAGAGATAGCTAATGATGATAATAACAATTTGTTTAGTAATAATGATTTATTTTATTTATTTATTTAATAATAAGGATTTGGTAATTCATTTAATAATAATTTTTAACAATTTTTTGATAATAATGACAAAAATAATTTATTTACAACCCACATTACACAAAAATATATGAAACTCGTGTAGTAACTGCAGTAAGAGAAGAAAAAAGAACCAGAAAAATGAAACTAAACTTCAACCAAAAAAACTAAGCATCAAATAAAACAGGCAGTTTGCTACCAAATTCGGTGATTTGTTGCAAGATAATCGTTATTAAATAGAAAAATCGAAACACTGGCTAACTTGAACTAAATTTAAGTGTCAACTTTTTCATCACGGCATCCACATCGTCATGGTATCCCTATGTTTCACCCTGTTTCACAGGGATTTCACTAAGCTTGACGTGCTAAATACATGAGGAATTTATAATATTTGATATTCTTTTGACGTAGCCATTTATTGTGTTTTTCTTTCGAAAAATAAACAAACCCTAACATAGTTGAAAAATCCTGAACAGACTAAAACTGATGAGCAGAGCGACCCAATCGACTAAATCGTCACCAGTAAGTGAGATTTTGACGAAGGAAATTCTCAGACTTGCTGTTGTGTTAAGAAATTAAACCAGACTATGTAGAAGAAAGATTTGTTCGTAAATAACTACCGAGCCACTAACCTAACCTTTCTGGAGAAATAAGAGAAAATGAGTTGAAAACCGATGAGCAGGAATTTACTCGGCTAGGCTTCAGAAACAGTAGGTTCACACTTAGAAAAATTTAGGCCTACTTCAAGATGAACTTTGTTACATATGTATGGCTTAAGTTTTATTTACTTAACAATATTACAATATTTATTAAAGATAGTAAAGTTCAAAGTTGTTCAGTAATAATTGAATCGATATCACTTCCTCTTTACAGTCCTCAGACAAGTTCAACTGTATGGTGCTCTCCTCAACATCACCCTCACCCTCTCTTGAGGGTGCTTTTTCATAAAAAAAAAACGAAAAGCAAAACTATATAGACTTGCTAATGCTAACAACTTTTGATTTGTAAATTTAGAATTAATGATTTTAAGTGTTGAAATCGGTATAAAAAAAAAACAGGGTCTTTAAATGTACATATTTGTATCTCATGAATGTATATATTTTTAAAAAGCATTGTCACCACGTTTTTTACTCAGGTTTTTACTCAGGAAGGGCCACGAAACGAAGATCAGCACCGCCGGTTTGGACCTTAAGGGTCTAGTGCCGTCATACTTACTTATTTATATACTTTTTACTCAGGTTTGAGCTTGGACGAGACTTCAAGATATTTCAACAAAACTCTGAGATACCTTTGGAGGAAACCAAACCAGAAGCTCTGAACAAGTTGGGGTGGATACGGGGTATTTGCGGTATTTCTGCCCCTTGTGAATTAGCCCTGAGAAAGGCCTTCACTAGTAGCTTTAGATGGAGGGGGGGGGGGGTATCAGAGGTTTTTTTTAGTTGAAAGGGCTCTAAGACTATTAAAGGTTTGCTTATCCCATCTTCGAGGGGTTTTTCTTCATCTCTCTGCATCCAGATTCAAAGAATGGAATAATTTCACTTAAACCTCAATTTCATTATTGACAAAAATAGAGAATGCCAATGGATATTTACCAATAAACCGTATGGCTTGTGCAGCCATGTTTGATTAAAGTTAAGTTATTACTGGATTGGTTTGTATCAAACTGTGCAGAAAAAACTAACAACCTTGAATATTTATTGACAAAAATGAAAATAAACGGAAATTTTCCAATAAGCCTCATGGTTCGAGTGGCAACAATTGATTGAAGTTAACTTACAAGTGGCTTGGTTTGTATCAAACTATGCAGCCAAAAATAACCACCATCAGTAATAATTTTCAAAAATAAAAAAAGTATAAATTTGCCAATTAGTCTGATGGCTCGAGCCTTTAACTTGTAGGTGGCTTGGTTTCTATCAAAATGTGCAGCAAATAATAACAGCCTTCAACATTAATTAACAAAATAAAAAAAATAGATATTTGCTAATAAGCCTAACGGCTTGAGAGGCCACAATTGATAAAGGTTTAACTTACTGTTGACTTGGTTTCTATCAAACTTTGCAGCAAAAAATAACCGCCTTGAATATTAATTCACAAAAATAAAAATTTGCCAATAAATTTGTTGGCTCAAGGGAATACAATTGATGAAAGTTCAACTTACAGGTGGCTTGGTTTGTATCAAACTGTGCAGCAAAAAATAACCGCCTTGAATACGCCAAAGAGCTACAAAAACATTTTGAAGTTGATATATATGGAGGATGTGGAACAAAAACTTGTCCGAGGAAGAACAAAGACTGTTTTGCAATGCTTCAAAAGGACTATAAGTTTTACCTAGCCTTTGAAAACTCGAACTGCCGCGATTACATAACGAAAAAAATTTTTGTCAATGGTCTCATGTGAGTAAAAATTATAGCTGTCCAAAGGCAAACGCACGCATTTATATATTTCCGATAATTCTCAGAAGTCATGGCTAAAAGCTTTCGGCGGTTTGTGTCATGAGGCCGGCTTAAGTCAATTTTGTCACGTGCCGTATGATGGCACGTGACAACATGCATCAATTGTCACTTACATTTTTTGCATTAGATTTGCCAATAGCCTTATATATGTTTTCAGCTGCCAATTCCAAATTTTGGCAAAACATGGATCAGAAGAAAAGTTGATTTTTATTTAAGTCATTCTTTTGAGACAAAAGTTAGTCTCTATAGTATTTAAACATGGCATTCTGGATGGGTGTACTAACACATGGGAGGTGGGCCTTAAAAATTTGGAGCACAGCCCTTGCTGTTCGAATTTTTACTCGATTCCTCAACCTTCGATTCTCAATCTATTCGAATCGAAATATTTAATTTGTTCACCTGCATTACTAATTTTTTTTTAAAGAATTAATAGACTTTGTCTTCCAGTACAATGGGCCAAACTACAAACTGTTTTTATTGACCTAAAACTTTAAAAGAAGAAGATGAAATTTAATTTTCAACACTGGGATAGAAAAATTTCAATGGAAGAACTTAAAACTACTTCGTCTAAAAAGGTGCATCCTAATCCCGATAATCATTAATTTGGCTAAGCGGCAAACCCGTTTGAGCCAAAAGTTACTCTCTAAAGTCTTCTGTCGTGGCAACCTGGGTTTAGATGGTGTCTATGATGGGGCCAGATACCTGCTATTACTTAATATTAGAATAGAGTTCAATTTTTTTGTACATACGTACTTTTACCTTTGGTTGGTGGATTGGGTCCTGCTGGGCTTTTGTGAATATAATTGTGTTCTGTCCTTTGATTGGTCGATTGCGAACGCAAAGCGATGCCCTCTCTTGTGCACAGCGACCTCTCTCAGACAAAATATGTCTCATATAAGATTTGAATCTAAGTTAACACGGCCTTAGCCAAGTGTTCTTACCACTCCGCTAGTAGAGGTGACCCTATTGATCCCACGAGTCACCCCTGCTGCCACCTATAACTTTATTTACATAGTTTATGTCTGTTTGTTGTCAGTGAGAATTTGAAAAACAGGAATTTTGTCACTTTCATGGACTATAGAGTCATTAGGGAGAACACGTGGTTAATGGGGTCAATGTTATTGTTGTTGTTTTGGGCACGCGATAGAGTCATTAGGGAGAACACGTGGTTAATGGGGTCAATGTTGTTGTTGTTGTTTTGGGCACGCGATAGAGTCATAAGGGGGAACACGTGGTTAATGGGTCAATGTTATTGTTGTTGTTTTGGGCACGCTCTCAGCGAATGCCAAGGTCAATGTTGTTGTTGTTGTTGTTTTGGGCACGCTCGAGCCAAATGTTATGAGTTTCCGGGGAACACCTGTGCTGTCAGTCATTAATCAAATTGTTTCCAGGAATGTCTGACAGATGACGTCAAGTTAATTAATGTCTTTGATGCATTTCCAAAGAGAATTGTCTCCGGGACAAAGTTTAGATCACACGTGACAGATGATGTCATGATTGATTGATTGACACGAAAGGGGAATTAATTTGTCGTTCTAAAGAGAATTGATTCACGAAAGGGGAATTAATTTGGAGTTCTAACAAGAGAATCGTTTCCGAGGCAAAGTTTAGATCTTTGCGATGAATTGTTTTAGCGCGGGAATCAGGTTTCCAAATAATTGAAATGCGCCAGCGCAGGGATGCCAAACAAAAGGAACACGCTGAATTACGTTTAGGGATTATTTGGGCGAAACCCTTTTAGCCATTTTATGGAATTATTTCGACGAAACAGTTAGAGACATTATAAAATATGATTTTTGAAGAGATTTTAGAAGAGAATTTAATGGTGAAACTCTGCGGTCGTTATAATACACAAGTTCCATTTGAACAGTGTTGTGAGATCCTCTACCACAACCCCAAAGGGCCCCGATCCCCCTACCCCAACCCCAAAGGGCTCCGATCCCCCTACCCCAACCCCAAAGGGTTCCGATCCTCCTACCCCAACTCCAAGGGGTTCCAATCCCCCTACCCCAACCCTGAAGGAAGCCCCCCGGTCCTCAAGGGTCCCTCCAAGCTCCCAAAGGACCCCCAGACCCCAAAGGCTCTCCCCGGGCCCCCAAAGGCCCTCCCCCGGTCCCCAAAGGCCCTCCCCCGGTCCCCAAAGGCCCTCCCCCGGTCCCCAAAGGTCCACCGGGCTCCCAAAGGGGCTGGGAGCCGGTCGGGAGGAGCTGTGGGAGGCGCTGCATGAAGCGCCGCGGGCCCGAGAAGCGCCGCAGGGATGTGCCGTGGGCCAGGAAAGTGTCACAGGATGCGCCGCAGGGATGCGCCGCGGGTCAGGAAAGCACCGCAGGATGCGCCGTAGGGGGATGCGCCGCAAAAAAAATTAACACTTTGAAAATAAACGAACAAATTGCCGCCTTCTATGTCATATCTTAGATTATCTTAAGTTGGAACTTTCATTTGAATTAACCGACCCTCAAGGGCCCCCCAGACCCCCAAAGGCCCTCCCCCAGTCCCCAAAGGTCCCCCGGACCCCCAAAGACCCTCCTCGATCCTCAAAGGCCCCCCAGGCTCCCAAAGGGGCCCCGAACCCCAAAGACCCTCCCCCGGTCCCCAAAGGTCCACCGGGCTCCCAAAGGGCCCCCGGACCCCAAAAGACTCCTGAGCCCCACATTATAATACTTTTTTAAGGCCTTATTATATCTTTTCAGAACAAATTATTATTTTAGGGAATTATTTCGGCGAAACAGTTAGAGACATTTTAAAATATGATTTTTGAAGAGATTTTAGAAGAGGATTTGAGGGTCAAACTCCGTGGTCGTTATAATACACAAGTTCCATTGAACAGTGTCGTGAGGTCCTCTACCCCAACCCCAAAGGGTTCCGATCTTCCTACCCCAACCCAAAGGAAGCCCCCCATCCTCAAAGGCCCCCCCAAGCCCCCAAAGGACCACCCGGCCCTCAAGGACCCCCCCCACCACACCCTCAAAGGCCTCCCCAGGCCCCGTCTTTCGTTGATGTGTGTTGTCTGAAACCTATGATAATAGACTTAGGTTAGTACCAAGCCCACATAGTTTATTTTCTAGTTTATTTGGTTGTTGTTTGTTCGTGTGTTTTGTAAATGACTAGCCGTTTTACTGCGCGTCAGCAAAAACTTAGTTTTTTTCATTAGTGGAGTAGTTGTAAATTGTGAAGTGTTATAATCGTGTTTATTAATAAAGTAAAAAAAATAAAAAAAGTACTTATTTTGTAAAAATCATTTTATACCGAATATTGTATTTATGGAGAAAGTATTGGAAATTTAGTTTAGTTTTGGTTAAGATTTTAGAGTTTTAGCTTAGAGTCTTAGAATAGAGTTTTTGTTAGAATTCTAGTTTAGTTTAGTTTTAGTTAAGAGTTTAGAGTTTTAGCCTAGAGTCTTATCTCAGAGTTTTTTATAGAGTTCTAGTTTTGTTTAGTTTTAGTTAAGAGTTTAGATTTTTTAGCTTAGAGTCTTAGTTTAAAGTTTTTTGTTGAAGTTCTAGTTTAGTTTAGTTTTAGTTTAGAGTTTTAGCTTAGACTTAGAGTTTTTGTTAGAGTTCTAGTTTAGTTTAGTTTTAGTTAAGAGTTTAGAGTTTTAGCTTAGAGTCTTAGCTTAGAGTTTTTGTTAGAGTTCTAGTTTAGTTTAGTTTTAGTTAAGAGTTTAGAGTTTTAGCTTAGAGTCTTAGCTTAGAGTTTTTGTTATAGTTCTAGTTTAGTTTAGTTATAGTTAAGAGTTTGGAATTTTACCTTAGAGACTTAGCTTAGAGTTTTAGTTTAGTTTAGTTTTACTTAAGAGTTTAGAGTCTTAGCTTAGAGTCTCAGCTTAGAGTTTTTGCTAGAGTTCTAGTTTAGTTTAGTTTTAGTTAAGAGTTTAGTGTTTTTAGCTTAGAGTCTTAGTTTAGAGTTTTTGTTGAAGTTCTAGTTTAGTTTAGTTTTAGTTTAGAGTTTTTGCTTAGACTTAGAGTTTTAATTAGAGTTCTAGTTTAGTTTAGTTAGCTAAGAGTTTAGAGTTTTAGCTTAAACTCATAGCTTAGAGTTTTTGTTAGAGTTCTAGTTTAGTTTAGTTTTAGTTAAGAGTTTAGAGTTTTACCATAGAGTCTTAGCTTAGAGTTTTAGCTTAGAGTCTTAGCTTAGAGTTTTTGTTATAGTTCTAGTTTAGCTTAGTTTAGTTATAGTTAAGAGTTTGGAGTTTTACCTTAGACACTTAGCTTAGAGTTTTAGTTTAGTTTAGTTTTACTTAAGAGTTTAGAGTTTTAGCTTGGAGTATCAGCTTAGAGTTTTTGCTAGAGTTCTAGTTTAGTTTAGTTTAAATTAAGAGTTTAGTGTTTTTAGCTTAGAGTCTTAGTTTAGAGTTCTTGTTGAAGTTCTAGTTTAGTTTAGTTTTAGTTTAGAGTTTTAGCTTAGACTTAGAGTTTTAATAAGAGTTCTAGTTTAGTTTAGTAGGCTAAGAGTTTAGAGTTTTAGCTTAGAGTTTTTGTTAGAGTTCTAGCTTAGTTTAGTTTTAGTTAAGAGTTTAGAGTTTTAGCTTAGAGTTTTTGTTAGAGTTCTAGTTTAGTTTAGTTTTAGTTAAGAGTTTAGAGTTTTTAGCTTAGTCTTAGTTTAAAGTTTTTTTGTTGAAGTTCTAGTTTAGTTTTAGAGTTTTAGCTTAGACTTAGAGTTTTAATTAGAGTTTTAGATTAGTTTAGTTAAGAGTTTAGAGTTTTAGCTTAGAGTCTTAGCTAAGAGTTTTGTTAGAGTTCTAGTTTAGTTTAGTTTTAGTTAAGAGTTTAGAGTTTTAGCTTAGAGTCTTAGCTTAGAGTTTTTGTTATAGTTCTAGTTTAGTTTAGTTTAATTATAGCTAAGAGTTTGGAATTTTACCTTAGAGACTTAGCTTAGAGTTTTAGTTTAGTTTAGTTTTACTTAAGAGTTTAGAGTCTTAGCTTAGAGTCTCAGCTTAGAGTTTTTGCTAGAGTTCTAGTTTAGTTTAGTTTTAGTTAAGAGTTTAGTGTTTTTAGCTTAGAGTCTTAGTTTAGAGTTTTTGTTGAAGTTCTAGTTTAGTTGAGTTTTAGTTTAGAGTTTTAGCTTAGACTTAGAGTTTTAATTAGAGTTCTAGTTTAGTTTAGTTAGCTAAGAGTTTAGAGTTTTAGCTTAAAGTCATAGCTTAGAGCTTTTGTTAGGGTTCTAGTTTAGTTTAGTTTTAGTTAAGAGTTTAGAGTTTTACCATAGAGTCTTAGCTTAGAGTTTTAGCTTAGAGTCTTAGCTTAGAGTTTTGTTATAGTTCTAGTTTAGCTTAGTTTAGTTATAGTTAAGAGTTTGGAGTTTTACCTTAGAGACTTAGCTTAGAGTTCTAGTTTAGTTTAGTTTAAATTAAGAGTCTAGTGTTTTTAGCTTAGAGTCTTAGTTTAGAGTTCTTGTTGAAGTTCTAGTTTAGTTGAGTTTTAGTTTAGAGTTTTAGCTTAGACTTAGAGTTTTAATTAGAGTTCTAGTTTAGTTTAGTAGGCTAAGAGTTTAGAGTTTTAGCTAAGAGTTTTTGTTAGAGTTCTAGTTTAGTTTAGTTTTAGTTAAGAGTTTAGAGTTTTTAGCTTAGAGTCTTAGTTTAAAGTTTTTTTGTTGAAGTTCTAGTTTAGTTTTAGAGTTTTAGCTTAGACTTAGAGTTTTAATTAGAGTTTTAGATTAGTTTAGTTTTAGTTAAGAGTTTAGAGTTTTAGCTTAGAGTCTTAGCTTGGAGTTTTTGTTAGAGTTCTAGTTTAGTTTAGTTTTAGTTAAGAGTTTAGAGTTTTAGCTTAGAGTCTTAGCTTAGAGTTTTTGTTATAGTTATTGTTTAGTTTAGTTTAGTTATAGTTAAGAGTTTGGAATTTTACCTTAGAGACTTAGCTTAGAGTTTTAGTTTAGTTTAGTTTTACTTAAGAGTTTAGAGTCTTAGCTTAGAGTCTCAGCTTAGAATTTTTGCTAGAGTTCTAGTTTAGTTTAGTTTTAATTAAGAGTTTAGTGTTTTTAGCTTAGAGTCTTAGTTTAGAGTTTTTGTTGAAGTTCTAGTCTAGTTTAGTTTTAGTTTAGAGTTTTAGCTTGGACTTAGAGTTTTAATTAGAGTTCTAGTTTAGTTTAGCTAGCTAAGTGTTTAGAGTTTTAGCTTAAAGTCATAGCTTAGAGCTTTTGTTAGAGTTCTAGTTTAGTTTAGTTTTAGTTAAGAGTTTAGAGTTTTACCATAGAGTCTTAGCTTAGAGTCTTAGCTTAGGGTTTTTGTTATAGTTCTAGTTTAGCTTAGTTTAGTTATAGTTAAGTGTTTGGAGTTTTACCTTAGAGACTTAGCTTAGAGTTTTAGTTTAGTTTAGTTTTACTTAAGAGTTTAGAGTTTTAGCATAGAGTCTCAGCTTAGAGTTTTTGCTAGAGTTCTAGTTTAGTTTAAATTAAGAGTTTAGTGTTTTTAGCTTAGAGTCTTAGTTTAGAGTTCTTGTTGAAGTTCTAGTTTAGTTTAGTTTTAGTTTAGAGTTTTAGCTTAGACTTAGAGTTTTAATTAGAGTTCTAGTTTGGTTTATTAGGCTAAGAGTTTAGAGTTTTAGCTTAGAGTTTTTGTTAGAGTTCTAGTTTAGTTTAGTTCTAGTTAAGAGTTTAGAGCTTTACCATAGAGTCTTAGCTTAGAGTTTTAGTTAGAGTTAAAGTTTAGTTTAGTTACTTTTAAGAATTTAGAGTTTTAGCTTAGAGTCATAGCTTAGAGTTTTACTTAAAGTTTTAATTTGGTTAAGTTTTAGTTAAGAGTTTCGAGTTTTAGCTGAGTCTTAGCTTAGAGTTTTTGTTAGAGTTCTAGTTTAGTTTAGTTTTTGTTAAGTGTTTAGAGTTTTACCTTAGAGTCTTAGCTTAGAGTTTTTGTTAGAGTTCTAGTATAGTTTAATTTTAGTTAAGAATTTGATGTTTTACCTTTGAGTTTCAGTTAGAGTTCTAGTTTAATTTACTTTTAGTTAAGAGTTTAGTGTTTTACCTTAGAGTATTAGCTTAGAGTTTTAGCTAGAGTTCTAGTTTAGTTTAGTTTTAGTTAAGAGTTTAGAATTTCAGCTTAAAGTCTTAGCTTAGAGTTTTTGTTAGAGTTCTAGTTTATTTTAGTTTTAGTTAAGAGTTTAGAAATTATAGCTTAGAGTCATAGCTTAGAGTTTTTGTTGAAGTTCTAGTTTAGTTTAGTTTTAGTTAATAGTTTAGAGTTTTAGCTTAGAGTTTTTGTTAGAGTTGAAGTTTAGTTTAGTAATAGTTAAGAGTTTAGAGTTTTAGCTTAGAATCTTAGCTTAGAGTTTTTTAGAGTTCTAGTTTAGTTTAGATATAGTTAAGCGTTTGGAGTTTTACCTACGAAACTTAGCCTAGAGTTTTAGTTCAGTTTTAGTTAAGAGTTTAGAGTTTTAGCTTAAAATCTTAGCTTAGAGTTTTTAGAGTTCTAGTTTAGTTTAGATATAGTTAAGCGTTTGGAGTTTTACCTTCGAAACTTAGCTTAGAGTTTTAGCTTAGTTTAGTTTTAGTTCAGAGTTTAGAGTTTTTAGCTTAGAGTCTTAGCTTAGAGTTTTTGTTAGAGTTCTAGTTTTAGTTCAGAGTTTGGTGTTTTACCTTAGAGTCATAGCTTAGAGTTTTAGTTAGAGTTCTAGTTTAGTTTTAGTTAAGAGTTTAGAATTTTAGCTTGGACTCTTAGCTTAGAGTTTTTGTTAGAGTTCTAGTTTAGTTTAGTTTTAGTTAAGAGTTTAGAGTTTTTAGCTTAGATTTTTAGCTTAGAGTTTTTGTTGAAGCTATAGTTTAGTTTAGTTTTAATTAAGAGTTTATAGTTTTAGCTTAGAGTCTTAGCTTAGACTTTTTGTTAGAGTTTTAGTTTAGTTTAGTTTTAGTTAAGAGTTTTAGCTTAGAGTATTAGCTTAGAGTTATAGTTAGAGTTGAAGTTTAGTTTAGTTACAGTTAAGAATTTAGAGTTTTTAGCTTAGAGTCGTAGTTTAGAGTTTTCGTTAGAGTTCTAGTTTAGTTTAGTTAAGAGATTAGAGTTTTATCATAGAGTCATAGGTTAGAGTTTCTGTTGAAGTTGAAGTTTAGTTTAGTCATAGTTAAGAATTTAGAGTTTTTATCTTAGAGTCATAGCTTAGAGTTTTTTGAAGTTCTAGTTTAGTTTAGTTAAGAGTTTAGAGTTCTACCTTAGAGTCTTAGCTTAGAGTTTTACTTAGAGTTGAAGTTTAGTTTAGTTATAGTTAAGGGTTTAGAGTTTTAGCATGGAGTCTTAGCTTAGAGTTTTAGTTAGAGTTCTAGCTTAGTTTAGTTTTAGTTAAGAGTTATAGCTTTAGCCTAGAATCTTAGCTTAGAGATTTAGTTAGAGTTGAAGTCTAGTCTAAACTAGCATAACCTCAAATTACACAATATTGCATAGAAATACCAAAACCATAGGTTAGGTTAAGTCAGGTTAGGTTAGAAGTTAAGTTTCTCCACGTTTAAGCTAGGTTAGATTAGGTTAGCTTATCATGAGCGCTCATGATAAGCTAACCTAATCTAACCTAGCTTAAACGTGGAGAAACTTAACTTCTAACCTAACCTGACTTAACCTAACCTATGGTTTTGGTATTTCTGTGCAATATTGTGTAATTTTGAGGTTATGCTAGTTTAGACTAGACTTCAACTCTAACTAAATCTCTAAGCTAAGATTCTAGGCTAAAGCTATAACTCTTAACTAAAACTAAACTAAGCTAGAACTCTAACTAAAACTCTAAGCTAAGACTCCATGCTAAAACTCTAAACCCTTAACTATAACTAAACTAAACTTCAACTCTAAGTAAAACTCTAAGCTAAGACTCTAAGGTAGAACTCTAAACTCTTAACTAAACTAAACTAGAACTTCAAAAAACTCTAAGCTATGACTCTAAGATAAAAACTCTAAATTCTTAACTATGACTAAACTAAACTTCAACTTCAACAGAAACTCTAACCTATGACTCTACGATAAAACTCTAATCTCTTAACTAAACTAAACTAGAACTCTAACGAAAACTCTAAACTACGACTCTAAGCTAAAAACTCTAAATTCTTAACTGTAACTAAACTAAACTTCAACTCTAACTATAACTCTAAGCTAATACTCTAAGCTAAAACTAAACTAAACTAAAACTCTAACAAAAAGTCTAAGCTAAGACTCTAAGTTAAAACTATAAACTCTTAATTAAAACTAAACTAAACTATAGCTTCAACAAAAACTCTAAGCTAAGAATCTAAGCTAAAAACTCTAAACTCTTAACTAAAACTAAACTAAACTAGAACTCTAACAAAAACTCTAAGCTAAGAGTCCAAGCTAAAATTCTAAACTCTTAACTAAAACTAAACTAGGACTCTAACTAAAACTCTAAGCTATGACTCTAAGGTAAAACACCAAACTCTGAACTAAAACTAGAACTCTAACAAAAACTCTAAGCTAAGACTCTAAGCTAAAAACTCTAAACTCTGAACTAAAACTAAACTAAGCTAAAACTCTAAGCTAAGTTTCGAAGGTAAAACTCCAAACGCTTAACTATATCTAAACTAAACTAGAACTCTAAAAACTCTAAGCTAAGATTCTAAGCTAAAACTCTAAACTCTTAACTAAAACTGAACTAAAACTCTAGGCTAAGTTTCGTAGGTAAAACTCCAAACGCTTAACTATATCTAAACTAAACTAGAACTCTAAAAAACTCTAAGCTAAGATTCTAAGCTAAAACTCTAAACTCTTAACTATTACTAAACTAAACTTCAACTCTAACAAAAACTCTAAGCTAAAACTCTAAACTATTAACTAAAACTAAACTAAACTAGAACTTCAACAAAAACTCTAAGCTATGACTCTAAGCTATAATTTCTAAACTCTTAACTAAAACTAAAATAAACTAGAACTCTAACAAAAACTCTAAGCTAAGACTTTAAGCTGAAATTCTAAACTCTTAACTAAAACTAAACTAAACTAGAACTCTAGCTAAAACTCTAAGCTAATACTCTAAGGTAAAACACTAAACTCTTAACTAAAAGTAAATTAAACTAGAACTCTAACTGAAACTCAAAGGTAAAAACATCAAATTCTTAACTAAAATTAAACTATACTAGAACTCTAACAAAAACTCTAAGCTAAGACTCTAAGGTAAAACTCTAAACACTTAACAAAAACTAAACTAAACTAGAACTCTAACAAAAACTCTAAGCTAAGACTCAGCTAAAACTCGAAACTCTTAACTAAAACTTAACCAAACTAAAACTTTAAGTAAAACTCTAAGCTATGACTCTAAGCTAAAACTCTAAATTCTTAAAAGTAACTAAACTAAACTTTAACTCTAACTAAAACTCTAAGCTAAGACTCTATGGTAAAGCTCTAAACTCTTAACTAAAACTAAACTAAACTAGAACTCTAACAAAAACTCTAAGCTAAAACTCTAAACTCTTAGCCTAATAAACTAAACTAGAACTCTAATTAAAACTCTAAGTCTAAGCTAAAACTCTAAACTAAAACTAAACTAAACTAGAACTTCAACAAGAACTCTAAACTAAGACTCTAAGCTAAAAACACTAAACTCTTAATTTAAACTAAACTAGAACTCTAGCAAAAACTCTAAGCTGAGACTCTATGCTAAAACTCTAAACTCTTAAGTAAAACTAAACTAAACTAAAACTCTAAGCTAAGTCTCTAAGGTAAAACTCCAAACTCTTAACAATAACTAAACTAAACTAAACTAGAACTATAACAAAAACTCTAAGCTAAGACTCTAAGCTAAAACTCTAAGCTAAGACTCTATGGTAAAACTCTAAACTCTTAACTAAAACTAAACTAAACTAGAACTCTAACAAAAGCTCTAAGCTATGACTTTAAGCTAAAACTCTAAACACTTAGCTAACTAAACTAAACTAGAACTCTAATTAAAACTCTAAGTCTAAGCTAAAACTCTAAACTAAAACTAAACTAGACTAGAACTTCAACAAAAACTCTAAACTAAGACTCTAAGCTAAAAACACTAAACTCTTAACTAAAACTAAACTAAACTAGAACTCTAGCAAAAACTCTAAGCTGAGACTCTAAGCTAAGACTCTAAACTCTTAAGTAAAACTAAACTAAACTAAAACTCTAAGCTAAGTCTCTAAGGTAAAATTCCAAACTCTTAACTATAACTAAACTAAACTAAACTAGAACTATAACAAAAACTCTAAGCTAAGACTCTAAGCTAAAACTCTAAACTCTTAACTAAAACTAAACTAAACTAGAACTCTAACAAAAACTCTAAGCTAAGACTCTAAGCTAAAACTCTAAACTCTTAACTAAAATTAAACTAATCTAAAATTCTAATTAAAACTCTAAGTCTAAGCTAAAACTCTAAAACTAAACTAGAACTTCAACAAAAAAACTTTAAACTAAGACTCTAAGCTAAAAACTCTAAACTCTTAACTAAAACTAAACTAAACTAGAACTCTAACAAAAACTCTAAGCTAAAACTCTAAACTCTTAGCCTACTAAACTAAACTAGAACTCTAATTAAAACTCTAAGTCTAAGCTAAAACTCTAAACTAAAACTAAACTAAACTAGAACTTCAACAAGAACTCTAAACTAAGACTCTAAGCTAAAAACACTAGACTCTTAATTTAAACTAAACTAAACTAGAACTCTAAGCTAAGTCTCTAAGGTAAAACTCCAAACTCTTAACTATAATTAAATAAAGAAAACAAGTTTTTTAAACTGAAAGTAAGGAGCGACATTAAAACTTAAAACGAACAGATATTATTCTGTATATGAAAGAGACTGTCTTCTCCTCAACGCCTCGCTCTTTACGCTAAAGTTTTTTATTGTTTTAAAAAATAAAGTTGTGAGACAGAGTCAAACTTTAACGTAAAGAGCGAGGCGTTGAGGAGAAGACAGTCTCTTTCATATACAGAATAATTTCTGTTCGTTTTAAGTTTTAATGTCGCTCCTTACTTTCAGTTTGAAAAACTTGTTTTTTTTATTTAATTTTTGAACGTTTTTGAATAAATGCAGGTTTTGATCTTGGCTCACCGTACATGAATAATTAAAACAAAATTTTCATATTGATTTACTTTTATTTAGTTAAATGGCTTTCTCGAAACTTGTTTAATTTATTTACGAACGTTTTTATTAGTAATAAATATACGTAACTTACGAAGTAACTTACGTAACGAACTTCTATATTCATATATTTTTAATACGTTTATTAGGAGGTTCGCCCCCTAGTCAATACCTTGCTCTTTAAGCGAAAGTTCAAATTTTGTTCCAATTCTTTAGAAATGACCGCTTAATCACAAAGGCCGTTAATTAGAATAAATAGCTCTTATGAAAGTACTAAAAAATCTTTGGCTTAAAGAGCGAGGCATTGACTACGGGGTGAACCCAATTATATATGTAATATTTTCTGTTCGTTTAAAGTTTCGATGTTGCTGCTGTTGCAGTTGAAATACTTGTTTTTTTATATTAAATTTATGATCTTTTTTTAAATAATGCTGGGAAGTCCGGCGTCCCCTTCATAGTAATGTCCCTTCCCCCATGAAAACTTCCTTCATGGAAAGATCCTCCAACATAACCCCTGACCAACCCACCCCCCCCCCCCCACTACCAGGAAAAATCTCCCCTGAAAACGTCTGTGTACTTGCAAATAACCAATACTATATGTTAACATTGGGTAAAGTTCATAACTTTCAGCCCTCCCCCCGGGAACTTCGGGGGATTAAGTCATCCTAAAGGACATACTTATAATATTTTCGAACATGCTGAACAAAATGGCTATCTCAAAATTTTGATCAGGTGACTTTGGGAAAAAAATGAGCGTGGGGGGGCCTAGTTGTCCTCCATTTTTTTTTGGTCACTTAAAGAGGGGCACTAGAACTTTCAATTTCCATTCCAATGAGCCCTTCCATGATATCCTTGGACAACTGGTTCGATACGATCACCCCTGGGGAAAAAAAACAAATAAACACGCACCCGTGATCTTTCTTCTGGCAAAAAATGCAAAATTCCACATTTTTGTAGATGGGAGCTTGAAACCTCTACAATAGGGTTCTCTAATACGTGAAATATGATGGTGTGATTCTCATTAAGGTTCTATAACTTTTAGGGGGTCTTTCCCCTTTTTTCGAAAATCAGCCAAATTTTCTCAGGCGCCTAACTTTTGATGGGTAGGATTAAACTTGATGAAACTTATATATTTGAAATTAGCATTAAAATGTGATTCTTTTGATGTATCTATTTGTATCAAAATACCGTTTTCTAGAGTTTCGGTTACCATTGAGCCGGGTCGCTCCTTACTTACAGTTCATTACCACGAACTGTTTGACTAAACTAAGCTAAACTAGAACTATAACAAAACTCTAAACTAAGACTCTAAGCTAAAACTCTAAGCTAAGACTCTATGGTAAAACTCTAAACTCTTAACTAAAACTAAACTAAACTAGAACTCTAACAAAAGCTCTAAGCTAAGACTCTAAGCTAAAACTCTAAACTCTTAACTAACTAAACTAAACTAGAACTCTAATTAAAACTCTAAGTCTAAGCTAAAACTCTAAACTAAAACTAAACTAGACTAGAACTTCAACAAAAACTCTAAACTAAGACTCTAAGCTAAAAACACTAAACTCTTAACTAAAACTAAACTAAACTAGAACTCTAGCAAAAACTCTAAGCTGAGACTCTAAGCTAAGACTCTAAACTCTTAAGTAAAACTAAACTAAACTAAAACTCTAAGCTAAGTCTCTAAGGTAAAATTCCAAACTCTTAACTATAACTAAACTAAACTAAACTAGAACTATAACAAAAACTCTAAGCTAAGACTCTAAGCTAAAACTCTAAACTCTTAACTAAAACTAAACTAAACTAGAACTCTAACAAAAACTCTTAGCTAAGACTCTAAGCTAAAACTCTAAACTCTTAACTAAACTAATCTAAAACTCTAATTAAAACTCTAAGTCTAAGCTAAAACTCTAAAACTAAACTAGAACTTCAACAAAAAAACTTTAAACTAAGACTAAGCTAAAAACTCTAAACTCTTAACTAAAACTAAACTAAGCTAGAACTCTAACAAAAACTCTAAGCTAAAACTCTAAACTCTTAGCCTACTAAACTAAACTAGAACTCTTATTAAAACTCTAAGTCTAAGCTAAAACTCTAAACTAAACTAAACTAGAACTTCAACAAGAACTCTAAACTAAGACTCTAAGCTAAAAACACTAAACTCTTAATTTAAACTAAACTAAACTAGAACTCTAGCAAAAACTCTAAGCTGATACTCCAAGCTAAAACTCTAAACTCTTAAGTAAAACTAAACTAAACTAAAACTCTAAGCTAAGTGTCTAAGGTAAAACTCCTAACTCTTAACTATAACTAAACTAAGCTAAACTAGAACTATAACAAAAACTCTATGCTAAGACTCTAAGCTAAAACTCTAAGCTAAGACTCTATGGTAAAACTCTAAACTCTTAACTAAAACTAAACTAAACTAGAACTCTAACAAAAACTCTAAGCTATGAGTTTAAGCTAAAACTCTAAACTCTTAGCTAACTAAACTAAACTAGAACTCTAATTAAAACTCTAAGTCTAAGCAAAAACTCTAAACTGAAACTAAACTAAACTAGAACTTCAACAAAAACTCTAAACTAAGACTCTAAGCTAAAAACACTAAACTCTTAACTAAAACTAAACTAAACTAGAACTCTAGCAAAAACTCTAAGCTGAGACTCTAATCTAAGACTCTAAACTCTTAAGTAAAACTAAACTAAACTAAAACTCTAAGCTAAGTCTCTAAGGTAAAATTCCAAACTCTTAACTATAACTAAACTAAACTAAACTAGAACTATAACAAAAACTCTAAGCTAAGACTCTAAGCTAAAACTCTAAACTCTTAACTAAAACTAAACTAGAACTCTAACAAAAACTCTAAGCTAAGACTCTAAGCTAAAACTCTAAACTCTTAACTAAAACTAGACTAATCTAAAACTCTAATTAAAACTCTAAGTCTAAGCTAAAACTCTAAAACTAAACTAGAACTTCAACAAAAAACTTTAAACTAAGACTCTAAGCTAAAAACTCTAAACTCTTAACTAAAACTAAACAAAACTAGAACTCTATAAAAAACTCTGAGATAAGACTCTAGGCTAAAACTCTAAACTCTTAACTAAAACTAAACTAAACTAGAATTCTAACAAAAACTCTATGCTAAGACTCTAAGCTAAAACTCTAAAATCTTAACCAAAACTAAACTAAATTTCCACTACTTTCTCCATAAATACAATATTCGGTATAAAATGATTTTTACAAAATAAGTACTTTATTTTTTTTTTTTACTTTATTAATAAACACGATTATAACACTTCACAATTTACAACTACTCCACTAATGAAAAAAACTAAGTTTTTGCTGACGCGCAGTAAAACGGCTAGTCATTTACAAAACACACGAACAAACAACAACCAAATAAACTAAAAAATAAACTATGTGGGCTTGGTACTAACCTAAGTCTATTATCATAGGTTTCAGACAACACACATCAACGAAAGATGGGGCCTGGGGAGGGCCTTTGAGGGTGTGGTGGGGGGGGGGGGGGTCCTTGAGGGCCGGGGGTCCTTTGGGGGCTTGGGGGGGCCTTTGAGGATCGGGGGCTTCCTTTGGGTTGGGGTAGGGGGATCGGAACCCTTTGGGGTTGGGGTAGAGGACCTCACGACACTGTTCAATGGAACTTGTGTATTATAACGACCACGGAGTTTGACCCTCAAATCCTCTTCTAAAATCTCTTCAAAAATCATATTTTAAAATGTCTCTAACTGTTTCGCCGAAATAATTCCCTAAAATAATAATTTGTTCTGAAAAGATATAATAAGGCCTTAAAAAAGTATTATAATGTGAGGCTCAGGAGTCTTTTGGGGTCCGGGGGCCCTTTGGGAGCCCGGTGGACCTTTGGGGACCGGGGGAGGGTCTCTGGGGGATCGGGGCCCCTTTGGGAGCCTGGGGGGCCTTTGAGGATCGGGGAGGGCCTTTGGGGGTCCGGGGGACCTTTGGGGACTAGGGGAGGGCCTTTGGGGTCTGGGGGGCCCTTGAGGGTCGGTTAATTCAACTGAAAATTCTAACTTAAGATAATCTAAGATATGACATAGAAGGCGGCAATTTGTTCGTTTATTTTCAAAGTGTTAATTTTTTTGCGGCGCATCCCCCTTCGGCGCATCCTGCGGCGCTTTCCTGGCCCGCGGCACATCCCTGCGGTGCATCCTGTGGCACTTTCCTGGCCCGTGGCACATCCCTGCGGTGCTTCTCGGGCCCGCGGCGCTTCATGCAGCGCCTCCCACAGCTCCTCACGACCGGCTCCCAGCCCCTTTGGGAGCCCGGTGGACCTTTGGGGACCGGGGGAGGGCCTTTGGGAGCCTGGGGAGAGCCTTTGGGGGTCTGGGGGTCCTTTGGGAGCTTGGACGGACCCTTGAGGACCGGGGGGGCTTCCTTCAGGGTTGGGGTAGGGGGATTGGAACCCTTTGGAGTTGGGGTAGGAGGATCGGAACCCTTTGGGGTTGGGGTAGGGGGATCGGAGCCCTTTGGGGTTGGGGTAGGGGGATCGGGGCCCTTTGGGGTTGTGGTAGAGGATCTCACAACACTGTTCAAATGGAACTTGTGTATTATAACGACCACAGAGTTTCACCATTAAATTCTCTTCTAAAATCTCTTCAAAAATCATATTTTATAATGTCTCTAACTGTTTCGTCGAAATAATTCCATAAAATGGCTAAAAGGGTTTCGCCCAAATAATCCCTAAACGTAATTCAGCGTGTTCCTTTTGTTTGGCATCCCTGCGCTGGCGCATTTCAATTATTTGGAAACCTGATTCCCGCGCTAAAACAATTCATCGCTAAGATCTAAACTTTGCCTCGGAAACGATTCTCTTGTTAGAACTCCAAATTAATTCCCCTTTCGTGAATCAATTCTCTTTAGAACGACAAATTAATTCCCCTTTCGTGTCAATCAATCAATCATGACATCATCTGTCACGTGTGATCTAAACTTTGTCCCGGAGACAATTCTCTTTGGAAATGCATCAAAGACATTAATTAACTTGACGTCATCTGTCAGACATTCCCTGGAAACAATTTGATTAATGACTGACAGCACAGGTGTTCCCCGGAAACTCATAACATTTGGCTCGAGCGTGCCCAAAACAACAACAACAACAACATTGACCTTGGCATTCGCTGAGAGCGTGCCCAAAACAACAACAATAACATTGACCCCATTAACCACGTGTTCCCCCTTATGACTCTATCGCGTGCCCAAAACAACAACAACAACATTGACCCCATTAACCACGTGTTCTCCCTAATGACTCTATCGCGTGCCCAAAACAACAACAATAACATTGACCCCATTAACCACGTGTTCTCCCTAATGACTCTATAGTCCATGAAAGTGACAAAATTCCTGTTTTTCAAATTCTCACTGACAACAAACAGACATAAACTATGTAAAAAAAAGTTATAGGTGGCATCAGGGGTGACTCGTGGGATCAATAGGGTCACCTCTACTTCCGCTTACAAGTCTTGTATAATAGTGTTTGTTTTATGCTTTGTGGTGTGCCCTATCACCCATTTTTTTTTTATATATTTACAAGAGGTACTCAACAGGGGGAATTTGATGTTATATTATTGCACCTCCATTGGAAGTGCATATACTGGTAAAGTTTCAAAGTAAATGAACATCTAGAAATGGTCGTGTTTTGAGAGCAAGGTTTAGTGTAAAGAGCAAGGGATTAAGGGGGAGGTAATTTCCCTAATACACCAAGTAATTTCTGTTCTTTTTTAAGTTTTAACGTTGTTCCTTCCTTTAATTAAAAAAAATGGTTTAATTTTATTTCGTTTTTAACATCAAACTACGGTTACCATAAATGCCTAGATCATGCTGTTTTTCTAATTATGACTATGGTTAAAACGGAAACACAGAAAATCGGTATGATTTTCCGATAAAACAATGGCAAAATAACAAAAATGCCCTTTTTACTAATAATAATAAAAGTGCGAATGTATCAGCCTCGCATCAGGAAGCCTTTTTTAACGGAAAAAAAACAAAATAAACTAACCTAAAAGAAAAAAATATATATACAGAAAAAGGAAAAAGACCATAAGCGATACACAAGAGCAAAAGAAAAACTCAGGTCTTAATACAGTCCGATAAGTTAACCTATTCGACGTTAAAAAGGGCATGTTTTTTTTAATATAAAATAAATGTGTATGTTTTATATAAGACAATTATGTATGTTTGGATTATTTTGGGTTAGTTTGTTTTGATCTTTTTCTTTTCCTTTTTTTCTCATTGATAAAGACTTCCTGACTGAGGCTGAAATAGCCGGACTTTTATTATTTTAAGTAAAAAAAAAAAAAAAAAAATTATTTTTCCATTGTCTTATCGAAAAATTAGTCCCGTCTTTCTATATTTTCTTTTCGTTTTAACTAATTCTTTAAATGAAAGCTATTGTTTTTCTTGATCTAGAACTTTAAAGGAAGAAGAGGAAGTTTAATCTTCAGCACTCTGGGATAGAAAAATTTCAATGGAAGAACTGAAAATTACTTCGTCTAAAAAGGTGCATCGCAATCCCCGTAATCTAACTTTCGGAAATCAAAATTTCATCAAAACTTTTTGGGTTGGTCACTAAAATTGTGGCTTCTGACGCAATCCCAACAAACACCGTAGTTAATATTTCTTAATAACAGCTTACTGATGTTCTTCAGGCAGGTTTTATCCCGGGGAGGGAATGTGGGAGTGCCGTGTTTGAACCCTCTCCCAATTTTTTTTTCCAATCTCTCCCAATTTTTTTTTCCAATCGTAAATACATGACAAAAATGTACATAAACATATTTTGATGCATTTTAATTTTTTTTGTGGGTAAGGTTTAGTCCCAAAAAGTTGTGTCTGACCCCTTAGAATCTCCTCTGCTGCGAGCGAATTGTGATTGTGCTCTGATTTGTGGCGAGTGACAACTCGTTTGAAATGTCTCATATGTCTGATGATAGCACTCCACGTTTTGACAAGAATAGGAACCTTTTTCTCATTCTTTGACCTTATAGATGGAATTTTAAGACTAGGGCAATAAGAAAATCGCCCTGGTTAAATAAGAAAGTCACAAAGAGTTGTAGCAATCAAGAAAATATTGAATGTTATGGTAAAACTATGGGCTATTGTTTTTCACTTCATAAAAACACTGTATAGGACATAATAAGCCAAAACAGGGCCATCGCCCGCTTTTTTGTAAGACAAGGATTTTGAACTTCTTAGAAAAACTTTATTTGGGAACTAAATTGAATTCAAGACTTTTAAACGCGGTAAGACGTATATATAATGAATCAGAGAAAAGTGGGCTTTAAAATGAGCTACAGGTCAAGCAGATAAGTTTTAGTCCCAAAAAGTTTTGTCTGACCCCTTAGAATCTCCTCTGCTCTGAAGTAATTGTGTTAAAGTATTTTTAATAGTCCTCTAGGTTAAAGAAGACAAAATATTGCAACACTGTAATTAATTTGAAAGGTTGGGCGATCGGTGAGGGATATTTTCTTCAAAATTTGGCAACACTAAACATAGGGCGATGGCCAGGGCGATGGGCTATTACTTCAGGCTGGTGTTTCGACATAGAGAACGTAAAAATAGTCACATGGAGATCCCCAGACGGCCAAACCTCAATTATGACTTACCTCATATAATGGTCCGCAAGCGTATCATACTGGTCCTGACGTTGCCTACAGAAAGATTATGGATGCGTGTTTATTGGTTTATCTTCTTTTTTCCCCATTTATGATTGTATCAGACTAGTGATCCTTTAAGATCGAGAGAGGGTCATTTGAAATAAGATTGCATTTTTTTGTGCCCTTTTTTCAGTTATAAAAAAGATTTTATAATAGGAAAGTAGCCCTTTCTGCCACTTTTAGGCACCAAGCTGTGATTTTCCCCCGAAGAGGACCGAGCTTGACATTGACTGCTGAATTCTGGGATAAAAGACAAATTTATGACTATAAAAAAAATAAATAAAATATTGAGCTTCCCATTTACAGAGAAAGTGATTCCTTACAGTGAGGTATTTCTTCATGAAAAGTCTTGTAATCTAGTCCATATAAGATAAATGATAAATATACACATTTATTATCTTAATCCTTTTCTTAACTAAGTTGACTTACTTTATTTTTCATGAAATTATGCACCGTGGCATATAATTTTGCATCAGATATTGTGAAGGATAGATGTTGGGCTGGGTAATGTGTGTGTGTGGGGGGGGGGTGGTGTCACAAACCAGATGCAGGATATCCTTAGAAAGGTTCGTTAACTTCTGTTATCACGACGACACTAAGCGGTCAAGTCTAACTGAAGATTCACTTTTCAGGATTGGAATTTTACGTATATTCTTTGGCACGATAATAGGCCACACGAAACCGGCCGAATCATATTCAGCCATTCAATTTAGAATGTCATTTAGTGCATTAGTGGCAGTAGCTTTACCCCTCCTCTCGATAGGTTTTATACGAGATTTTGTCATATTCCATAGCAGCGTCTCGCTGTCGTGGGAGGGTCGAAACTTCCGGCCCAGTTTACCCCATGAAGATAAAGTCGGAGGAGGATGAAATTTTGCAAGTTTCTTAGTTTGAGCTTGGGCTACAAAATGCGATTGCCGCCGTCTCTCTGCGACCTCTAGGACCTGAAATCGCTTAACATTGTGGTGGGTCGCCTCTTTATAGAGGCACAAGTGTGCCTCCTTGAAACGAGGTTTTTCGTAAATGTAAATTTGGGGGATAATTTTTTCGGTCTGAAAATATCAAAAGGCCCTAACAGGTCAAATTTTGCTTCGAATGAGTCCTCATTCACCCGGATCAGTTGCCAACTGTGGCCTGTAGGCGTGGATAACAAAAAAAAGAGAAATGAATTTTAAGTGGCTATATTTGGTTTTTTGAAAACAGGGAAGGAGTGATCGGATTGAGCTGAAATTTCGAGGACAAGCTCCCGGGCGCTAGGAAAGCTTAACCTCTAAATTTCAGCCCAATCGGACAACGTCAAAGGGGGGCTGTGGTGGGAGGGTCGAAAATTCCGCCCCAGTTTACCCCATGAAGACAAAGTCGGAGGAGGATGAAATTTTGCACGTTTCTTAGTTTGAGCTTGGGCTACAAAATGCGATCACCGCCGTCTCTCTGCGGCCTCTAGAACCTGAAATCGCTTAACATTGTGGTGGGTCGCCTCTTTATAGAGGCACAAGTGTGCCTCCTTGATAAAGTCGGAGGGGGGTGAAATTTTGCACGTTTCTTAGTTTGAGCTTGGGCTACAAAATGCGATTATCGCTGTCTCTCTGCGACCGCTAGGACCGGAAATCTCTTGCGGGCTCTTATAGGAAAACGAGCCCGCGTCTTCGCGGGCTAGCCCGCTTATAGCGGGTTCTTATAGGAAAACGAGGTTTTTCGTAAATGTAAATTCGGGGGATAATTTTTTCGGTCTGAAAATATCAAAAGGCCCTAACAGGTCGAATTCTGCTTCGAATGGGTCCTCATTCACCCGGATCAGTTGCCAACTGTGGCCTGTAGGCGTGGCTAAGAAAAAAAAATGATGAATTTTAAGTGGCTACATTTGGTTTTTTGAAAACAGGGAAGGAGTGATCGGATTGAGCTGAAATTTTGAGGATAATCTCCCGGGCCCTAGGAAAGCTTAACCTCTAAATTTCAGCCCAATCGGACAACGTTAAAGGGGGGCTGTGGTAGGAGGGTCGAAACTTCATGCCCAGTTTACCCCATGAAGATAAAGTCGGAGGAGGATGAAATTTTGCAAGTTTCTTAGTTTGAGCTTGGGCTACAAAATGCGATTACCGCCGTCTCTCTGCGACCTCTAGGACCTGAAATCGCTTAACATTGTGGTGGGTCACCTCTTTATAGAGGCACAAGTGTGCCTCCTTGAAAACACTGCTCATCAGAGGCAACGCTGTAGCGTTGCCTATAGTAAAGGCCATACGGCTCCAATGTTTTATTATTATTTATTTTTTTTCCTAGAGGCACTTCATATGGAAGGGGTTGTCGTAGAAACTTCCAAGGGGGCTCATTCGATTGGAAATCGAGAGTTCTAGTGCCCTTTTTAATAGTTGAAAATGATTGGAGGGCAACTAGCCCCCCCCCCCACGCCCATCATTCCCCCAAACACATCCAATCAAAATTTTTAGGTAGCCATTTTGTTCAGCGTAGTTGATTTCCAGATAGAAAATATATTTTTGAGGAGGATACTTCCCCACAACCCTCAGGGCAAGGGTTTTAAGTTATGCCCTGGGGGCATATAAGGTTTTTATAGAAGGCGTTGTCGTAGAAACTTCAAAACAAGATCATTCGATTGGAAATTAAAGAGCTAGTGCCCTTTTTAATAGTCGAAAGTGATTGGAGTGTAACTACCCCCATCCCCCCCACGCCCATCATTTCCCCAAACACATCCAATCAAAATTTTCAGATTGCCATTTTGTTCGGTGTAGTTAATTTCCAGATAGAAAATATATTTTTGAGGAGGACACTCCCCCACAAGCCTCAGGGCAAGGGTTTTAAGTTATGCCCTGGGGGCATATAAGGTTTTTGTAGAAGACGTTGTCGTAGAAACTTCAAAACAGGCTCATTCGATTGGAAATTAAAGGGCTAGTGCCCTTTTTAATAGTCGAAAATGATTGGAGGGCAAATAGCCCCCCCCCCACGCCCATCGTTCCCCCAAACACATCCAATCAAAATTTTGAGATAGCTATTTTGTTCAGCGTAGTTGATTTCCAGATAGAAAATATATTTTTGAGGAGGATACTCCCCAAAACCCTCAGGGCAAGTGTTTTAAGTTTTGCCCTAGGGGCATATAAGGTTTTTTTATAGAAGGCGTTATCGTAGAAACTTCAAAACGTGCTCATTCGATTGGAAATTAAAGAGCTAGTGCCCTTTTTAATAGTCAAAAGTGATTGGAGTGTAACTAGCCCCCTTCCCCCCCCCACGCCCATCATTTCCCCAAACACATCCAATCAAAATTTTCAGATAGCCATTTTGTTCAGCGTAGTTGATTTCCAGATATAAAATATATTTTTGAGGAGGACACTCCCCCAACACCCTCAGGACAAGGGTTTTAAGTTATGCCCTGGGGCATATAAGGTTTTTATAGAAGGCGTTGTCGTAGAAATTTCAAAACAGGCTCATTTGATTGGAAATGAAAGGGCCAATGCCCTTTTTAATAGTCAAAAGTGATTGGAATACAACTAGCCCCCCCCCCCACACCCATCATTTCCCCAAACACATCCAATCAAAATTTTGAGATAGCCATTTTGTTCCGCGTAGTTGATTTCCAGATAGAAAATATGTTTTTGAGGAGGACACTCTCCCAGAACCTTCAGGGCAAGGGTTTTAAGATATGCCCTTGGGGCATATAAGGTTTTTATAGAAGGCGTTGTCGTAGAAACTTCAAAAAAGGCTCATTCGATTGGAAATTCAAAGGGATAGTGCCCTTTTTAATAGTCGAAAGTGATTGGAGGGCAACTAGCCCCCCCCCACGCCCATCATTCCCCCAAACACATCCAATCAAAATTTTGAGAAAGCCATTTTGTTCAGCGTGGTTCATTTTCAGGTAGAAAACATGTTTTTGAGGAGGAAAATCCTCCACAACCCTCAGGGCAAGGGTTTTAAGTTATGCCCTGGGGGCATATAAGGTTTTTATAGAAGGCATTGTCATAAAAACTTCAAAAAAGGCTCATTCGATTGGAAATTCAAAGGGATAGTGCCCTTTTTAATAGTCAAAAGTGATTGGAGGGCAACTAGCCCCCCCCCCTACGCCCATCATTCCCCCAACCACATCCAATCTAAATTTTGAGATAGCCATTTTTGTTCAGCATAGTTGATTTCTAGATTGAGAATATATTTTTGAGGAGGACACTCCCCCACAACCCTCAGGGCAAGGGTTTTAAGTTATGCCCTGGGGCATATAAGGTTTTATAAAAGGTGTTGTCGTAAAAACTTCAAAACAGGCTCTTTTGATTGGAAATTAAAGGGCTAGTGCCCTTTTTAATAGTCGAAAGTGATTGGAGGGCAACTAGCTCCCCCTCCCACGCCCATCATTTCCCCAAACACATCCAATCAAACTTTGAGATAGCCATTTTGTTCAGTGTAGTTTATTTCCAGATAGAAAATATGTTTTTGAAGAGGACACTCCCGCACAACCCTCAGGGCAAGAGTTTTAAGTTATGCCCTGGGGGCATATAAGCTTTTTATAGAAGGCGTCGTCATAGAAACTTCAAAATAGGCACATTCAATTGGAAATTCAAAGGGCTAGTGCCCTTTTTAATAGTCGAAAGTGATTGGAGGGCAACTAAACCCCCCCCCCTCCACGCCCATCATTCCTCCAAACACATCCAATCAAAATTTTGATATAGCCATTTTGTTCCGCGTAGGTGATTTCCAGATAGAACATATGTTTTTGAGGAGGACAATCCCCCACAACCCTCAGGGCAAGGGTTTTAAGTAATGCCTTGGGGGCATATAAGGTTTTTATAGAGGGCATTGTCGTAGAAACTTCAAAACAGGCTCATTCGATTGGAAATTAAAGGGCTAGTGCCCTTTTTAATAGTCGAAAATGATTGGAGGGCAACTAGCCCCCCCACGCCCATTCTTCCTCCAAACACATCCAATCAAAATTTTGAGATAGCCATTTTGTTCATCGTAGTTGATTTCCAGATAGAAAATATATTTTTGAGGAGGATACTCCCCCACAACCCTCAGGGCAAGGGTTTTAAGTTATGCCCTGGGGGCATATAAGGCTTTTATAGAGGGCGTTGTCGTAGAAACTTCAAAAACAGGCTCATTCGATTTGAAATTAAAGGGCTAGTGCCCTTTTTAATAGTCGAAAATGATTGGAGGGCAACTAGCCCCCCCCCCACGCCCATCATTCCTCCAAACACATCCAATCAAAGTTTTGAGATAATCATTTTGTTCAGCGTAGTTGATTTCCAGAGAGAAAATATATTTTTGAGGAAGATACTCCCCCACAACCCTCAGGGCAAGGGTTTTAAGTTATGCCCTGGGAGCATATAAGGTTTTTATAGAGGGTGTTGTCGTAGAAACTTCAAAACAGGCTCATTCAATTAAAAATTAAAGGGCTAGTGCCCTTTTTAATAGTCAAAAATGATTGGAGGGCAACTAGCCCCCCCCACGCCCATCATTCCCCCAAACACATCCCATCAAAATTTTGAGATAGCCATTTTGTTCAGCGTAGTTGATTTCCAGATAGAAAATATTTTTGAGGAGGATACTCCCCTACAACCCTCAGGGCAAGTGTTTTAAGTTATGCCCTGGGGCATATATGGTTTTTATAGAAGGCGTTGTCGTAGATACTTTAAAACAGGATCATTCGATTGGAAATTAAAGAGCTAGCGCCCTTTTTAATAGTCGAAAGTGATTGGAGTGTAACTAGCCCCCATCCCCCCACGCCCATCATTTCCCCTAACACATCCAATCAAAATTTTCAGATAGCCATTTTGTTCAGCGTAGTTGATTTCCAGATAGAAAATATATTTTTGAGGAAGACAATCCCCCACAACCCTCAGGGCAAGGGTTTTAAGCTATGCTCTGGGGGCATATAAGGTTTTTATAGAAGGCGGTGTCATAGAAACTTCGAAAAAGGCTCATTCGATTGGAAATTCCGAGGGCTAGTGCCCTTTGCAATAGTCGAAAGTGATTTGAGGGCAACTAACCCCCCTCTCACGCCCACTTTTTCCCCAAACACATCCAATCAAAATTTTAAGACAGCCATTTTATTAAACGTAGTTTTAAGTTCTGGAAATTAGGTCTTTGAGGATTACAACTCCCCCAAAGCCCTCAGGGCAAGGGTTATAATTTAAGGATTCTCTGAATCCTTCATATTATTTCAGAAGGAAGGGATGCTCGTATAAACTTTAGAGAGGGCTCATTTGATTGAAAATTGAAAGTTCTTGTTCACTTTTTAAGAGTCAAAAGAGATTGAAGGGCAACTAGCCCCTCTTCCTCCTCCACGCCCTAAATGTATTAGATAAAAATTTTGAGATAGACATTTATTTAAAATAGTTCAAAGTTCTGATCAAAAAACTCCGGTGTCGAAACAGCCCACCAGGGCCCAGGGGTAGGCGTTGTAAGTTATGCCCTGGGGCTTAACTTATTAAATGGGGTTTATAACTTATGTGAAGGGGTTTTGTATGGGAAGAACACATAGGAAATCTCTTATAATTATCCAATTATAAGGTTAAAATACATACTCTGAGATAGATGCAAAATTGTTTTGGCACACAAATTCCTATTAAGGTCAATTCCAAAAAGTCGTGATCCCTCTGTGTCAGCAAGTGAAATGGTCTAAACCCCCTTATTGGAGCTATTTTTTCAATCCATTCATTGTTGTCAATCGCTGTCCACAAGTATTGCAAGCTATCTATTGTTCATATATAAGGTTTTTATCAAAAAGGTAATCGTATAGACTTTGAAAAAAGCCTCATTCCATTTAAATTGAAAGTTCTAGGTCCGTTTTTTTAAAGTCAAGAATAATTGGACAGTAAGAACCCCCCCCCCCCTGCCATAAAAACTTGAAACGTTTTGCAATCAAAAACGAACAAAAATTAATTAAAAAAAAAACTTTCCGAAAAATAAGTTTTTCAAAGAAAAGTAAAGGCCATTTTAAACTTAAGCTCAGGAGATACAAATACCTGTTAAAATTCAAACTCAAAACCACCAGAAATTACTATTAAAGAATAAATCAAACCCAAAACGAACAGAAATTAAATAAACAATCATAGCAAAAAACATACAACAAGTAATAATATAAATGAATAAATAGATCTTAAAGCGAGTAATGCTTAGATTGAATATGAAAATCAAGCTTAAAACGAAAACAAATATTTCGCTATTAAAGTATAAATGAAACTTAAAACGAACAGAAATTAAATAAACAATCAATGCGTACAAACATACAACATATATTAATGTAAATGAATAAATAAATCTTAAAACGAGTGAAACTTAAATTGAATATGCAAATCAAGTTTGAATCGAATAAAAATAACTACAAACAAGAGTTTGGGTATCGTCTCACTACAGAAGCCTAAAACCTACTGCGTCATTGGCGCTTTACTGAAAACGAATTATATTACAAATGTTTTCTTTTGTACTTAATATTGAAAATAAATATTAAAATTACAGTAAAATTTTGAACTGATGAGCTTTTAGCAATTAATATCATTATGCATCAAATATTCAGTTTAATTTATTAGTTCTTTTCAAGATTGGTCAAGACAAATATAGTTTCACTACAAGCAAAATTTGGATACATGCCCCCTTCTTTAACTGTAAAAACCTAAAGCCTTCTGCGTCATTGGTGCTTCACTGAAAACTAATTACTCGTATATTAAAATTTGATTATTTTCCAGTTCTTACAGCATTGAAAATGAAAATAAAAATTACAGTGAAAAAAAAAATCTTGAACTGATGGATCTTTCAACAATTAATATCATTATATATCTAATATTCAATTTGATTTTGTTTATGCTTTCCAAGATTGTTCAAGACTCATATAGTTTTGCCATTTTTTTTTAACTCTGTCATTTTTTGTCACTAATCGTGTTAGTTTGTTATGAAAACATTCTATGGCTTCTAGGCATTTCTATTTGAGCGGAAAACTGCACCTCAAAGTTTGTGGAACATGCATTTTCTTGCCTGAAACACCAAAATATAATAAAATGTCAAGTTTTGGAGTGTTCCACCACTCGCAAGCAAGTGCCATTGGTACTTTTCAATCCGCATGGTCAATTTAGGGGGTGGAAGGTAGGCTAATTCTCGTAGCAGCCCCATTCCGTCGTGGTATGGTTCTTATTTTAAACACCTGGCGTCCGGACTATCATATAATCTACCAAGCATACAACTACCCCAAATCAGTGTCTATAAATAAATGAAACCCAAAACAAACAAAAATTAAAACAAATATTAGAGTCAAACTCAAAACGAGCATAAATTAATGTGAGTAGGGTTCAAAACCCCTATGCTTTCTAAAAGCCAGAATATAATTTGTACTTTACTGAAAAAAAATTCAAATGAGTTTACTGAAAAAAAATGTGCATTGTCAATTTAATATACATATGCTGATATTTATTCCCTAAAATCTTAATTAATTTTGATTTCTTAAGGTTACAAAAGTGAAAATGTTCCAAAGAATTGTTTTCAGTAAAGCGCCAATGACGCAGTAGGTTTTAGGCTTCTGCAGTGAGACGATACCCAAACTCTTGTTTGTAGTTATTTTTATTCGATTCAAACTTGATTTGCATATTCAATTTAAGTTTCACTCGTTTTAAGATTTATTTATTCATTTACATTAATATATGTTGTATGTTTGTTCGAATTGATTGTTTATTTGATTTCTGTTCGTTTTAAGTTTCATCTATACTTTAATAGCAAAATATTTGTTTTCGTTTTAAGCTTGATTTTCATATTCAATCTAAGCATTACTCGCTTTAAGATCTATTTATTCATTTATATTATTACTTGTTGTATGTTTTTTGCTATGATTGTTTATTTAATTTCTGTTCGTTTTGGGTTTGATTTATTCTTTAATAGTAATTTCTGGTGGTTTTGAGTTTGAATTTTAACAGGTATTTGCATCTCCTGAGCTTAAGTTTAAAATGGCCTTTACTTTTCTTTGAAAAACTTATTTTTCGGAAAGTTTTTTTTTAATTAATAAGTTAAAAAATGGACAGTATTATAACACAGCACCTAAATAAGTAAAAATATCCAATGGTGAATGTCCATAAATATCAATTTATTATCTCACTTATTGTGAAACTGTCCACTGTAATTTATTTCAAACTTAATCCGGCCTAAAAACAAAACAGATGTTTACAGGTCAGATGCCAAACAATGATAGACTTGGATGTAAGACTTCCAAGAAATGTAAGATATTGGATTATTTTTTTAGTGTCATGGTTTACCTTGTCATTGTTACATTCTGTTGATGTTTCGAAGTTCATTTTGGAATTTGTTTTTCATTGAATTGTAAGACTTGGAATATTTTTGTAGTGATGTGTCGTGGTTTTCCTTGTCACTGTTATATTCAGTTGATGTTTCAAAGTTCAGTTTGAAATATTTTGGTAGTGTTGTGTCGTTGTTTATCTTGTCACTTTTACAATCTGCTGATGTTTCAAAGCTCATTTTGGAGTTTTTTCGTTGAAATATAAAACTTGGAATATTTTTATAGTGTTGTGTCATGGTTTACCATGTCATTGTTACATTCTGTTCGTATATCAAAGTTCATTTTGGAATTGTTTCGTTGAAACGTAAGCCTAGGAATATTTTTGTAGTGTTTTGTCGCGGTTTACCTTGTCACTGTTACATTCTGTTGATCCTTCAAGGTTCGTTTTGGAGTTTTTTCATTTAAATCTAAGACTTGGAATATTTTTTTTAGTGTTGTATAGTAGTTTATCTTGTCACTGTTACAATCTATTGATGATTCAAAGTTCATTTTGGAATGTTTTCGTTGAAATGTAAGACTCGGAAATATTTTTGTAGTGTTTTCTCGTGGTTTACGTTGTCACTGTTACATTCTGTTGATGTGTCAAAGTTCATTTTGTTTTTTTATAAATGTAAGACTTTTGAATTTTTCGTTGAAATGTATGTCTTAGAATATTTTTGTAGCATTGTGTCGTGGTTTTCCTTGTCGCTATTACGTTTTTTTATGTTTCAAACTTCATTATGGAATTTTTCTGTTGAAATGTACGACTTCGAATACTTTTATAGCGTTGTGTCATGGTTTAGCTTGTCACTGTTACATTCTGTTGATGTTTCAAAGTTGAATTTGGAATTTTTTTTATTTCCCTCATAGGGCTGTCATATCATCAGTAGGTTAGGTTACATTAAGTTAACAGTTTTTAATTTAGATTCATTTAGGTTAGGTTTCCATGGGTGACTTACACTGAAACATCAAAACCACAGGGTTCTCTGACATGCTGAATCTGAAGGTGTAATTTCCATGGAAATTCTGGACTTTTATTTTAAGGTTAACTTACACTAGATGAAAGTGGTGGGGCACTAGGTTAACGCTACACGAGAAAAATATTCCGAGTCTTACATTTCAATGAACAAATTCCAAAATGAACTTTGAAACATCAACAGAACGTAACGATGACAAGGTAAACCACGACGCAACACTACAAAAATATTCGAAGTCTTACATTTCAACAGAAAAATTCCATAATGAAGTTTGAAACATAAAAAAACGTAACAGCGACAAAGAAGACCACGACACAATGCTACAAAAATATTCTAAGACATACATTTCAACGAAAAATTTCAAAATGAACTTTGAAACATCAACAGAATGTAACAATGACAAGGTAAACCACAACAAAATATTTCAAGTATTACATTTCAACAGAAAAGATTCCAAAATGAACTTTGAAACATCAACAGTATCTAACAATGACAAGAAAAACCACTACATTACAGAAATGTTCCATCTGACATTTCAACAAAAAAATGAACTTCGAAGTATCAACATAATGTAACAGTGACAAGATAAACCACGAAACAACACTACAAAAATAATGCAAGTCTTACATTTCAACGAAAAAATTCCAAATAAACTTTGAAAAATCAATATAATGTAACAGTGACAAGGTAAACCACTACACAACGCTACAAAAAGTATTCCAAGTCTTACATTTCAATTAAGAAAAATCCAAAATAAACTTAGAAAGATCAGGAGAATGTAAAAGTGACAATGTAAACGACGACAAAACATTACAGAAATATTCCAAGTCTTACATTCCAACAAAAAATTCCAAAAGAAACTTTGAAACATAAACAGAATGTAACGATGACAAGGGAAACCGCAGCACAACACTAAAAATATTCGAAGTCTTACATTTCAAGGAAAAGATTTCGAACTGAACTTTGAAACATGAACGGAATGTAACAGCGAGCGTATTGTCGCGATAGTGAAAAATCTAGTATCTCACTCAAAGAAACGACACATTTTCCTTTTATGGTTATAAATACCTTGACAGAGATTGTCTTTGAAAATCAATATTCCCCGTCTTCGAGTCAAATTCTGCAGGTGCATAGAAAAACAACGCCGCTTGCTAGGAAGCACCTGTGACGTCAAGGGGATTTTGTTATTTACTGAAAGTATTTCTCTAATACAAAACATTAGGAATGGCTCGTTAGTCCTCCCGTTTATGGCACAAATCCGTTGGGGTCAAGAACTATAGAGAAAAAGAACTAAAGAAAGAAAGAAGAAAAATGTGTTGAGCGTTTTGGGTCAAAAATGAGATGTCAAAATGAGTATTTTGTGACAGTGATGCGCAATCATTACGTAAGATGTGTGCTGTCGTTACGTCATAAGCTGAGATTCCCGATGTTTTCCTGACGCAGGGTTACATAAAATTGTGTCAAGCATATTAGACTTGAGTGTTTGAAAAAGGGTCAGTCGTGTGACGTCATTGGAGTCCAGAGGGATGTGTCTTGACTGCATTGTGCAGGTGTGACGACTTGAGGGGTTGGTAGCTCCACTTATCTAACCCTTTAAGTTTCGGTGGTTTGTGGCATGACGTCAGAGGGCATGCGGTCAAAATCCTATGGGAAAACGGAGGGCATGTCCTAGAAATCTAATGCTAATTTCCCTATGGCTGTCTTGACGTCAGAGGGCTCCACTAGAAAGAGTTACCCACGCTGCATAGGTGCAAGAGACTCCATCTAGAATTTCTTATTATTTGAACTCTTGTATCATCCCGACCACACTACAAATAATTGAAACATCCGGGACTCTTGCCAGGGGTCGGAATCTTGCCTAGAAACTGCGCTCTAATGAGAATCTTGCCAGTGGCTCTCATGGGAATCTTGCCAGCTGGAAACAGGGCATGCGCTCGGAATCTTGCCAGCCGTCAGCTAGAAACAGGGATGCCGTGACGTCAGAGGGTATGCGCTTGAATCCCATGGGAAAAGGGAGGGCATGTGCTCGGAATTCTATGGGAAAAGGGAGGGCATGTGCTCGAAATCTTGCCAGATGACCACTAGAAAAAAGGGCGTGCTTGAGCCTTCTGCTATGGGCGTGCTTCAAACAACCTGCTATGGGCGTGCTTGAAACAATAGAGACCTCACTACTGAGATAGCAAATTTGTTCATTGTAGTTGAAGGGTCCGGAAAATATGTCTTTGAGGAAGACAATCCCGCCTCCACAGCTCCCAGGGCAAGGGTTTTAAGTTATGCCTCGAGGCAAGTAAGTTTCTTATAAAATATGGGTGGTCGTGTATACTTTGAAGGGGACGCAATGGATTGGTAATATGAATTTCTAGTACCCTTTTTAAAAGTCAAAGTGATCTGAAAGCAGCTATCCCCCCCCCCTCAACACGTCGTTTTCCCCGAAATACATGACAAAAATATTGAGACAGTCGTTTTATTCAAAAGAGTTCAAAGATTATATAGCAAGGCTTTTGGGGCTGGTACAAACCACCAGAGTCTGGGGGCGAGGGTTTTAAGTTATGCCGCTGACTGTAAAAAAAAAAAAAAAAAAAAAAAAAATGATTTCCAACAAAAAGTTTTGCTCGAATTCAAACCAGTCAAAAAATATTCAATTTTCCTGTTGGAATTGTGACTTGCTTATTGAATTCAAACAAGTCAAGAATAAAATCCAATTTCTGTTGGAATTGTGACTTGCTTATTGAATTCGAACAAATTATCGAAATTATTAAGATTTATGTACTTTTCAGTAGAAAAAATGTAATTTTCGATGCAAAAAGGTTAAATTAATAAAAATGGTTTGGACTTCAACAGTAGATTAAAGTTTCTTGAATACCATATTAAGTTTCACTATGGGACCATTAAAAATAATCTGTTCAGAATGAATCAAATGCTGGAATTATAACAAAAAGGCGGATGCTAATTGTCTTGTTGATAAAAAGTTTAAAAAAGAAATTTAAATAAAGGGACATTTAGCGAACAAATTTCTGTTAAAAAGTTCCTGGTGAACTATAAGTAAGAATTTTAGGCTGAATGCTCTCGAGGGGGGGGGGGGTCCACAGGAACAATTTTTTATGAGGAAGGAGGTTTCCAGCCTAGGTAAAATTTTACTCAGGAGGAGGGATTTCCTGGCATGATTTAAAAAACGGTCAGAAATTAGATATTAAAAGCAAGATTTTCCTAATGAAAGTAAGGGGCAGTGTCACAACGGAAAACCAACTGAAATTTATTTTGTTTATGAGGGGGGCTACCCCTCCCTCAAATTCGCTCCTTACGGCAAAGGTTGACATTTTCTCATAATTCTTCAAGAAAGACTGGTCAAACAATTGGTCCCTTGATTTTAAATGAAATGTATCTTAAAGTATTTGGGCAGTTTGAAGTTAGAATACCAATTCTTACGTCATAGTATGCAGAATAACTGTACCCAACACATTTTACATGCAGAGCTGCTACACTTTAACCCCATCCAGGCCAAATATTTCCAAAGTCTTGGATCTACATCTTTGAAATCATTGGCAATATAAACAGAATCTAAAGAATTGAACATTAGTTGACTCTAGATTATGAATGAGTTCTGATGGTAGAATGCGATAGATTCTAAGGACCTATCCTGGGTAATGTCTCTTAGCAAAACGTAGATTTTTCATCATAGGTATAAAAAATCCTTCCAATCACCAAACAGGGAGAAGGATATAATATTATGGCTTTCTCTACTACCATCACATTTGATATCTGATGACAATAAGCTATGTAGCCCCTCTGCATTTGCGTTTTGATTGTCTTGTCAATTACAATCAAATTGTCTTGTATAGAACATTACCATATATAATAAAATAACATTTTTCATTATTCTGATCTTGCAATTAGAAAAGACATAAAATAACGCGTCAGGCAGTTAGAACCTAACAAAAAATAAAACTAATTTTACAATTTTAAGGTAGTTTTCTAGTTTGACTTAAAATTGTTTCTCAAATACCTCAAATATTTGTGCAATTTACAAAATAACTATAGCGATCCTGAACTAAGAACAAAAATCAAATAAATATTTCTTGTCGAAAGATAAACGTGAATAAATATTGGATTCACTTATTACGTCATATATGGCTATACGAGAAAAATCAATCCCTGTGTATCTTTTCCTTATGTTGGAAACAGCAATCTTTTGAGTATAATTTCTACGATACAAATCATCATATCAAGTTTAGTTGAACCCATCAGAGATTAAGAGCCTGAGCAAATTTGCCTTTGTTTCGAAAAAAGGGGAAACAATACTAGCAGTAGAGCCAATCCTTGTGATTACTGGGTCTGCATTTGACTGGGCAAGCTTTGTCCTTGTCCAATTGGTTATTTTGTATATTACCAACAAATTGGCGACACTTTCTTTTTGTAGGAAAAGGTCGAATTTCGCTTTCGCCAGACACTTTAAAACTCCCACAGAGGTAAGCGTCATGAACTATACAGTTATTTCTGACATCATTCCAAAATATTTCTGCAAGCAGGTTCTGGTCTGTGTATTTATACTGATCCCCTATTGAGCGATATATTAATTCTGAAGCAAATTTCCTGATTTCTGTCCTCCGTTGACCCAACTTGACGCCAAACATGCCTGCTAAAATTTCAACTCCATGGTAAGGATGGTCTCGCATAACGTGGTACAATTGAGGTGACTGGAGCCATTTATTGACTGCGTGTACTTCTCGTGGCAGCATTATTGAATCGGTATCCCTAAACATTACTTTTTCAATAGTCGGGTCAAGTAAGGCCAAATATCTCCAAACTCTTGGATTAACGTCTTTTAAATCATTTGTAATATAATCAGAATCTAAAGAATTGATATTGCAAAATTGAACATTAGGTGATTCTAGACTATGAAAGAGTTCTGATGGTAGATTGTGATAGATTCTAAGGACCCATCCTGGGTAAAATTTCTTAGCAAAACGTAAATTTTTCATCATAGGCATAAAATATCTAGATTTCCAGTACGAACTCTTCCAGTCACCAAATAGGCAGAAGGATATAATATTATTCCTTTCTATACTACTATCACATGTTATATTTGATGACAATAAAATCTGCAGCTCTTCTGCTTTGACGTTTCTGTTGTCTTGTCTATTACAATCACATTGTTTTGTATAGAACATTACCAAACATAATAAAATAATTTTCTTCATTATTATGGTCTTGGAATTAGAAAAGACATGAAATCACGCGTCAAGTAGTTAGAACTTATCAAAAAACAAAACTAATTTTGTAATGTTCAGGCATTTTTCTAGTTTGAATCAAAAAATTTATATTATTGCTCAGACAACATAAATATTTTTACAGTTTGTACTTAAATAAAATTATTTTATTTAAAATTTTCAGGAATTATTGTAGTTTCAGTTGACGAATTAGCTTTTTGTTAAAAAGCATTTGATGACGTAGATAATATCGGACACCACACTGCCTTTCCATGACGATTAATGAAAGTTCAAATAGGGATAAATCCTTTTAATAGACAGTGATGATGATAACAGTGATTAAAATTCACAAAAATACCAGATATTTCGGTCACATATGCAATGACTGTCATCAGTAGTAAAACTAAACTAAAAAAAAAATAGTTTATATACAAAATCAAATAAAACTACATATTGTTTAATTCTCTAATTCTTTTCAAAGCAAAGGTGGAAGCTACCCTCTTTGACCTTCTTGGATTCGGTTCATTAGTATTCAATGATCACTGCATATGTGACCGAAATATCTGGTAGTTTTGTAAATTTCTATCAATGTTATCATCATCTATGTCTATTAAAAGAATTTCATCCCTATTTGAACTTTTACTTAAGCATTTTATATGATTATATTTACATACTTTTTATAATGGTAAAAATCCTGTTTTGATTTTCGTATATAGTAAGATGTTACTAACATTTGCTACTTAAGAGTTACAGAAAAATGCAGTTTTTCAAGAAGTAATTGATTACATTTTAAAAATTAGTATTTCTTTTAATTATGAAAGGCACTAGATGGGACAGTGTCCTTTAATATGCGCGATTAACTCTCTACGATGTTTCAGTGCCAAGTCATCTGGGGAGGAAAAAAAAAAGAAGAAAAAACAAAAGATGCCGTGTATGCAAAATATCGTAGTCCAAGCAACTTATCTTGTTTTTCAAGCCAATAGATTTTCCTCCTTATCAAACAGCTCGTGGTGACGAACTGTATAGTAAGAGCGACTCGTCTCAATAGTAACCGAAACTCTAAAAAACAGAATTTTGATACCAATAGATACATCAAGAGAATCTAATTTTTACGCTGATTTTAAATATATAAGTTTCATCAAGTTTAATGTTACCCATCAAAGGTTACGAGCCTGAAAAAAATTTGCCTTATTTTCGAAAAAAAGGGGAAAAAACCCCTAAAAGTCTTAGAATCCTAATCAAATCACACTATTAGATTCAGCGTATCAGAGTACTTTACTGTAGAAGTTTGAAGCTCCTATCGGCAAAAATGTAGAATTTGGTATTTTTGGACAGAAGAAAGATCACGGATGCGTGTTTATTTGTTTGTTTGTTTTTTCCAGGGGTAATCGTATCGACTCAGGGGTCCTAGAATGTTGCGAGAGGGTTCATTTGAACTGAAATTAAAAGTTTTAGAGCCTTCTTAAATCTAGTCGTAGTAAATTTTGATTGAAAGTGTTTGGAAAATAATGAGCTAAAGAGGAGGGCTGATTACCCTCTAATTATTTTTACTCTTAAAAAGGGATAAGCTTGATTTTCATATTCAATCTAAGCATTACCCGCTTTAAGATCTATTTATTGAATTATATTATTACTTGTTTTATGTTTTGCTATGATTGTTTATTTAGTTTCTGTTCGTTTTGAGTTTGAATTTTAAAAAGTATTTATATCTGCTGAGCTTAAGTTTAAAATGGCCTTTACTTTTCTTTGAAAAACTTATTTTTTGGAAATTTTGTTTAAATTAGTTTCTGTTGGTTTTTGATTGCAAAAAGTTTCAAGTTTTTAAAAATTCTTATTTCAAAATCAAACTTAAAAAAATAATCAAATATTCATCAAAGTATAAACACTGGTATCAAAGTATCAACATCAAAGTGAAAAAATGGGTTTGTGGCAACCTGATTCTTTAAAAGTGAACTAGAACTTTCTATTTTCAATCAAATGAGCCTTCTCTGAAGTTTGCAGGAGTATCCCTTCTATAAGAACCATATATATCCCCAGAGTATAACTTACAACGCCTGTCCCTGGGCCCTGGGGGTTGTGTCGACCCCGGAATTCTAATAACTTTTGACCCTTTTTATATCGAAGTACATGCCAATGAGCTGGAACCCACGCAAGAAGTGAAGTTTGGTTAATGCTAATGAAATAAAACAAAATAGGATGAAAATATAATAGTTTAGAAACAAATTTCGGTTTTATCTTTGCACATTAGGGTGGGGGGTAAAGAATACCATATATTAGATAAGCAATCTAACCTAGGTACCTCACCCCCCCCCCCTAAACCCCAAAAAACAAAAGTTTAAATATTGTAAACGCATTGAATAACCACGGTCTGCAATCCAATTCTCTATTGAAAGAAACCCGTTTGACTAGTTTCTTAAGCATCTTCCCTATATAATATATCGCGTGGGTTCCAGCTAATTGAAAAGTACCGACTTCGCTTATATGCCCTTCACTTTAATACTCTTAGCGTTATTAGTTACAGTAATCGTAGTAGTAATATTAGTAGCATGTACATGGAGCCTTCTAGCTAGTTTGAAGTCCCCACCCACAACTTATCCTGAAAGGTCTAACTTATTAACGGAAGTCGTTCTTGAGATATTTCTGTGTAACCCTTTTGAGAATGTGCATAATCATAGTCAATTTGATTCAGTTCAATATCCGCCGAAATATTCCTTGACAGATTCACCTTAATACCCTTAGCTGGCGCATTAGCAGTAGTAGAATTAGTAGCAGTATGCACATAGCACCTTTTAGTTTCTTCAACACACCAAACTGTCCCTAGGA
>JAPEVW010000104.1:492500-540000 GCA_027921565.1 Artemia sinica | reverse complement strand
ATAAAATTGACAAAATCTAAATTTCAGAATGAATAAATGCTTTAACAAAATCCTTTATTGGATATGGTGGATAAAATTGACAATATCTAAATTTCAGAATGAATAAATTCTATATCAACATCCTTTGTCGGATATGTTGGATAAAATTGACAAAATATAAGTGTCAGAGTGAATAAATTTTTTTTTATCAACATCCTTTGGCAGATACATCGGATAAAATTGACAAAATTAAATTTCAGAATGAATAAATGCTTTAACAACATCCTTTATCGGATATGTCGGATAAAATTGACAAATCTAAGTATCAGAGTGACTAAATTCTATATCAACATCCTTTTTTTGGATACATAGGATAAAATTGACAGAATATAAGTGTCAGTGTGAATAAATTTTTTTTATCAACATCCTTTGTCAGATACATCAAAAAAATTGACAAAATCTAAATTTCAGAATGAATAAATTCATTATCAACATCCTTTGTCGGATATGTCAGATAAAATTGACAAAATATAAGTGTCAGAGTGAATAATTTTTTTTTATCAACATCCTTTGTCAGATACATCAAATAAAATTGACAAAATCTAAATTTCAGAATGAATAAATGCTTTAACAACATCCTTTATCGGATATATCGGATAAAATTGTCATAATCTAAGTATCAGAGTGAGTAAATTCTATATCAACATCCTTTTCTCAGATACATAGGATAAAATTGACAAATTCTAAGTGTCAGTGTGAATAATTTTTTTTTATCAAAATCCTTTGTCAGATACATCAAATAAAATTGACAAAATCTAAATTTCAGAATGAATAAATTCATTATTAACTTCCTTTGTCGGATATGTCGGATAAAATCGCCCAAATATAAGTGTCCGAGTGAATAATTTTTTTTTCAGCCCCCTTTGTTAGATACATCAAATAAAATTGACAAAATCTAAATTTCAGAATGAATAAATGCTTTAACAACATCATTTATCGGATATGTCGGATAAAATTGACATAATCTAAGTATCAGAGTGACTAAATTCTATATCAACATCCTTTTCTTAGATACATAGGATAAAATTGACAAATTCTAAGTGTTAGAGTGAATAAATTTTTTTATCAACATCCTTTGGCAGATACATCGGATAAAATTGACAGAATCTAAATTTCAGAATGAATAAATTCATTATCAACATCCTTTGTCAGATATGTCGGATAAAATTGACAAAATCTAAGTATCAGAGTGAATATATTTTTTTTAGCAACATCCTTTGTCAGATACATCGAATAAAATTGAAAAAATATAAGTGCCAGAGTGAAACTTTTTTTTACCAATATCCTTTGTCAGATACATCAAATAAAATTGACAAAATCTAAATTTCAGAATAAATAAATGCTTTAACAACATCATTTATCGGATATGTCGGATAAAATTGACAAAATCTAAGTATCAGAGTGACTAAATTCTATATCAACATCCTTTTCTCGGATACATAGGATAATATTGACAGAATCTAAGTGTGAGAGTGAATAAATTTTTTTTATCAACATCCTTTGGCAGATACATCGGATAAAAATGACAGAATCTAAATTTCAGAATGAATAAATTCATGATCAACATCCTTTGTCGGATATGTTGGATAAAATTGACGAAATCTAAGTATCAGAGTGAATATATTTTTTTAAGCAACATCCTTTGTCAGATACATCGAATAAAATTGATAAAATATAAGTGCCAGAGTGAAAATTTTTTTTTACCAACATCCTTTGTCAGATACATAAAATAAAATTGACAAAATCTAAATTTCAGAATGAATAAATGCTTTAACAACATCCTTTATCGGATGTATCGGATAAAATTGTCATAATCTAAGTATCAGAGTGAGTAAATTCTATATCAACATCCTTTTCTCAGATACATAGGATAAAATTGACAAATTCTAAGTGTCAGTGTGAATATTTTTTTTATCAACATCCTTTGTCAGATACATCAAATAAAATTGACAAAATCTAAATTTCAGAATGAATAAATTCATTATTAACTTCCTTTGTCGGATATGTCGGATAAAATCGCCAAAATATAAGTGTCAGAGTGAATAATTTTTTCTTTATCAGCATCCTTTGTCAGATACATCAAATAAAATTGACAAAATCTAAATTTCAGAATGAATAAATGCTTTAAAAACATCCTTTATCGGATATGTCGGATAAAATTTACATAATCTAAGTATCAGAGTGACTAAATTCTATATCAACATCCTTTTCTTAGATACATAGGATAAAATTGACAAATTCTAAGTGTTAGAGTGAATAAATTTTTTTATCAACATCCTTTGGCAGATACATCGGATAAAATTGACAGAATCTAAATTTCAGAATGAATAAATTCATTATCAACATCCTTTGTCGGATATGTCGGATAAAATTGACAAAATCTAAGTATCAGAGTGAATATATTTTTTTTAGCAACATCCTTTGTCAGATACATCGAGTAAAATTGATAAAATATAAGTGCCAGAGTGAAAATTTTTTTTTTACCAACATCCTTTGTCAGGTACATCAAATAAAATTGACAAAATCTAATTTTCAGAATGAATAAATGCTTTAACAACATCCTTTATCGGATATGTCGGATAAAATTTACATAATCTAAGTATCAGAGTGACTAAATTCTATATCAACATCCTTTTCTCGTATACATAGGATAATATTGACAGAATCTAAGTGTGAGAGTGAATAAATTTTTTTATCAACATCCTTTTCTCGAATACATAGGATAATATTGACAAAATCTGAAATTCAGAATGAATAAATTCATTATCAACATCCTTTGTCGGATATGTCGGATAAAATTGACAAAATCTAAATTTCAGAATGAATAAATACTATAACAATATCCTTTCTCGGATACGTCGGATAAAATTGACAAAATCTAAGCATCAGAGTGAATAAATTCTATATCAACATCCTTTTCTCGGATACATAGGATAAAATTGACAAATTCTAAGTGTTAGATTGAATAAATTTTTTTATCAACATCCTTTGCCAGATACATCGGATAAAATTGACAAAATCTAAGTACCAGAGTGAATAAATTTATTATCAACATCCTTTGTCGGATATGTCGGATAAAATTGACAAAATATAAGTATCAGAGTGAATAATTTTTTTATCAGCATCCTTTGCCAGATACATCGAATAAAATTGACAGAATCTAAGTGTCAGAGTGAATAATTTTTTTTATCAACATCCTTTGTCAGATGCATCGAATAAAAATTGACAAAATTTAAAGATCAGAATGAATAAATGCTTTAACAACATCCTTCATCGGATTTGTCGGATAAAATTGACAAAATCTAAGTATCAGAGTGATTAAATTCTACATCAACATCCTTTTCTCGGATACATAGGATAAAATTGACAGAATCTAAGTGTTAGAGTGAATATTTTTTCTTATCAACATCCTTTTCCAGTTACATCGGATAAAATTGACAAAATCTAAGTACCAGAGTGAATAAATTTATTATCAACATCCTTTGTCGGATATGTCGGATAAAATTGATAAAGTCTATGTATCAGAGTGATTAAATTCCATATCAACATCATTTTCTTGGATACATGGGATAAAATTGACAAAATCTAAGTATCAAAGCGAATAAATGCTTTATCAACATCCTTTAATTGCATTATCAACATCATTTGTCGGCTATATCGGATAAAATTGACAAGAAAGACATGGAGCGTACACCGCGACGGCGCATACATAGTGAGAGAGACATGCAAAAACGATATAGCTTTATTTCATTTTTATGGTTAATTTAGACGCACGTAACCTAGATTTTGTCAATTTTATCCGACATATCCGACAAAGGATGTTGATAATGAATTTATTCATTCTGAAATTCAGATTTTGTCAATTTTATCCTATGTATCCGAGAAAAGGATGTTGATATAGAATTTAGTCACTCTGACACTTAGATTTTGTCAATTTGATCAGACATATCCGATAAAGAATGTTGTTAGAGCATTTATTCATTCTGAAATTTAGATTTTGTCAATTTTATGTGATGTATCTGCCAAAGGATGTTGATAAAAAAAATTTTATTCACTCTGACACTTATATTTTGTCAATTTTATCCGACATATCCGACAAAGGATGTTGATATAGAATTTATTCATTCTGAAATTTAGATATTGCCAATTTTATCCAGCCATATCCCATAAAGGATGTTGTTAAAGCATTTATTCATTCTGAAATTTAGATTTTGTCAATTTTATTTGATGTATCTGACAAAGGATGTTGATAAAAAAATTTATTCGCTCTGGCTCTTATATTTGTCAATTTTATCCGACATATCTGACAAAGGATGTTGATAATGAATTTATTCATTCTGAAATTTAGATTTTGTCAATTTTATTTGATGTATCTGACAAAGGATGTTGATGAAAAAATTTATTCACACTGACACTTAGATTCTGTCAATTTTATCCTATGTATCCGAGAAAAGGATTTTGATATAAAATTCAGTCATTCTGAAACTTAGATTTTGTCAATTTTATCCGACATATCCGATAAAGGATGTTGTTAAAGAATTTATTCGTTCTGAAATTTAGATTTTGTCAATTTTATTTGATGTATCTGACAAAGGACGTTGATAGAAAAATTTATTCACTCTTACACTTATATTTTATCAATTTTATCCGACATATCTGACAAAGGATGTTGATAATGAATTTATTCATTCTGAAATTTAGATTTTGTCAATTTTATTTGATGTATCTGACAAAGGATGTTGATAAAACAAATTTATTTACTCTAACACTTATATTTTATCAATTTTTTTCGATGTATCTGGCAAAGGATGTTGATAAGCAAATTTAGTCATTCTGATACTTAGATTTTGTCAATTTTATCCGAAATATCTGATAAAGGATGTTGTTAAAGCATTTATTCATTCTGAAATTTAGATTTTGTGAATTTTATTTGATGTATCTGACAAAGGATGTTGATAATGAATGTATTCACTCTGACACTTAACGAAAAATTGACTTAAGTTTCACATTTGAACCAGAGAATTGTATTTTCCATAATTTTCTTACAAAAAACAAGAGTTTACGGTCAAAAACCCTTATTAGCTCAGATTTTACGGATATAGTTTATTTTTCGATCCAAAACTGGACTTAAGTTTCACCTATGAGCCAACGAATTTTATTTTCCATAATTTTCTTACAAAAACTAGAGTTTACGGTCAAAAACCCTTATTAGCTCAGATTTTACGGAAATAGTTTTATTTTTTGATCCAAAAATTGGGCTTAAGTTTTACATTTGAACCAGAGAATTGTAATTTCCATAATTTTCTTACAAAAAAACTAGAGTTTACGGTCAAAAACCCTTATAAGCTCAGATTTTACGGATATAGTTTATTTTTCGATCCAAAACTGGACTTATGTTTCACCTTTGAGCCAACGAATTTTATTTTCCATAATTTTCTTACAAAAAACTAGAGCTTACGGTCAAAATTCTTTATTAGCTCAGATTTTACGGAAATAGTTTTATTTTTCGATCCAAAAATTGGACTTAAGTTTCACCTTTGAACCAGAGAATTGTGTTTTCCATAATTTTCTAACTTAAAACTAGAGTTTACGGTCAAAAACCCTTATTAGCTCAGATTTTACGAATATAGTTTATTTTTCGATCCAAAACTTGACTTAGGTTAAGTTAGGTTAGGTTAGGCTATGTTAGATTAAGTTAGTTTAGGTTATATTAGCCTACGTACGCGCGCGTACGTAGGCTAATCTAACCTAACCTAACTTAACCTAACCTAACTTAATCTAACATAGCCTAACCTAACCTAACTTAACCTAACCTAACTTAATCTAACCTAACCTAATTTAATCTTTTTACCATGTTTAAGTTAGGTTAGCTTAGCTTATCATGAGCGCTCATGATAAGTTAACCTAACCTAACCTAACTTAAACATGGAGAAATGTTGTTAGCCTACGGACGCGCGCGTACGTAGGCTAACCTAACCTAACCTAACTTAACCTGACCTAACTTAATCTAACCTAACCTAATTTAATCTTTTTACAATGTTTAAGTTAGGTTAGGTTAGCTTATCATGAGCGCTCATGATAAGTTAACCTAACGTAGCCTAACTTAAACATGGAGAAATGTTTCTAATTATTTATTAATATTTATTTATACCTAACCTAACCTATTGTTTTTGGTGGTTAGATGAATGAACTGAATTTAAGAAAAATTAGAAATAGAGTGAAACTTTTTATCTTCATGGTAAATAATCACAATCATAGTATAGCCATTCCTATCTTCTATGGAAAAATTTAGAATTGAACTTTAAATTTTTATGTCTATGAGAAATTATGAACTGAAATGGAAGCTTTTTCATTTTCATTGGTAAATTTAAGAATTGAGTTAACTTTTTTTCTCCCTTTCTAAGAAAATTCAGAAGAGAACTTGTACATTTTGCACATCTTCGAGAAAACTTAGAATTAAAGTGGAGCTCCATATCTTCATGAAGAATAATCACAATCAAAGTATAACTTTTTCTATCTTCTATGAAAAATTTGGAACAATATTTTAAATTTTGTCATCTCTTGAGAAAAATCTGAACTGAAGTGGAAAATTTTATACTATTTTAGGAAAATAGAATTGATCAATAACTTATTTCATTTTCATTGAGAAAATTCAGAATCGAAGTTGAACTTTTCTTTTCCGGGAAAATATTTGGAAGAGAACTTTAAATTTTTTCATCTCTTTGAGAAAGGTCGGAATTGAATTTAAGAAAATTTAGAATTAAAATGAAACTTTTTATCTTCATGGAAAATAATCACAATCATAGTATAACTTTTCCTATCTTCTATGGAAAAATTTAGAACTGAACTTTAAATTTTTATGTCTTGGTGAACTTAAAACTGAAGTGGAAGCTTTTTATTTTCTCTGGAGAAATTAGAATTGAATTATGTTCTTTGGTAAAATTTAGAAGAGAACTTGAACTTTTCTATCTTCTATGGAAAATTTGGAACAGTATTTTAAATTTTTTCATCTGTTTGAGAAAAATCTGAACTGAAGTGGAAAATTTTTATATTATTTTGGGAAAATAGAAATGATCAATAACTTATTTCATTTTCATTGAGAAAATTCAGAATCGAAGTTGAACTTTTCTTCACTTCTTTGAGAAAAATTAAAAATTGAAGTGAAACTTTTAATCTTCATAGGAAATAATCAAAATCATAGTATAACTTTTCCTATCTTCTATGTAAAAATTTAGAACTGAACTTTAAATTTTTTATGTCATGGTAAACTTAAAACTGAAGTGGAAGCTTTTTATTTTCTCTGGAGAAATTAGAATTGAATTGTGTTCTTTGGTAAAATTCAGAAGAGAACTTGAATATTCACGATCAAAGTATAACTTTTCCAATCTTCTATGAAAAATTTGGAACAGAACTTAAAATTTTTTTCATCTCTATGTGAAAAGTCGGAACTGAATTTAAGAAAATTTGAATTAAAGTGAAACTTTTTATCTTCATGGAAAATAATCACTATCATAGTATAACTTTTCCTATCTTCTACGGAAAAAATTAGGACAGAACTTTAAATTTTTATGTCTTGATGAACTTAAAACTGAAGTGGAAGCTTTTTATTTTCTCTGGAGAAATTAGAATTGAATTGTGTTCGTTGGTAAAATTCAGAAGAGAACTTGAACTTTTCTATCTTTTATGAAAAATTTGGAAGTATTTTAAATTTTTCATCTCTTCGAGAAAAATCTGAACTGAAGTGGAAAATTTTTATATTATTTTGGGAAAATAGAATTGATCAATAACTTATTTCATTGTCATTAAGAAAATTCAGAATCGAAGTTGAACTTTTCTTCTTCCGGGAAAATATTTGGAACAGAACTTTAAATTTTTTCATCTCTTTGAGAAAGGTCGGTACTGAATTTAAGAAAATTTAGAATTAAGGTGAAACTTTGTATCTTCATAGAAAATAATCACAATCATGGTATAACTTTTCCTATCTTCTACGGAAAAATTTAGAACTGAACTTTAAATTTTTTATGTCTTGGTGAACTTAAAACTGAAATGGAAGCTTTTTATTTTCTCTGGTGAAATTAGAATTGAATTGTGTTCTTTGGTAAAATTCAGAAGAGAACTTGAACTTTTCTATCTTCTAGGAAAAATTTGGAACAGTATTTTAAATTTTTTCATCTCTTTGAGAAAAATCTGAACTGAAGTGGAAACTTTTTATATTATTTGGAAAAATAGAAATGATCAATAACTTATTTCATTTTCATTAAGAAAATTCAGAATTGAAGTTGAACTTTTCTTCTTCCAGGAAAATATTTGGAACTGAATTTTAAATTTTTTTCATCTCTTTGAGAAAAGCCGGAATTGAATTTAAGAAAATTTAGAATTAAAGTGAAACTTTTTATCTTCATAGAAAATAATCACAATCATGGGTAAAATTCAGATTAGAACTTGAACTTTTCTATCTTCTAGGAAAAATTTGGAACAATATTTAAAAATTTTTCATCTCTTTGATAAAAATCTGAATTGAAGTGGAAAATTTTATAATACTTTGAGAAAATAGAATTGATCAATAACTTATTTCATTTTCATTGAGAAAATTCAGAATCGAAGTTGAACTTTTCTTCTTCCGGGGAAATATTTGGAACAGAACTTTAAATTTTTTCATCTCTTCGAGAAAGGTTGGAACTGAATTTAAGAAAATTTAGAATTAAAGTAAAACTTTTTATCTTCATAAAAAATAATCACAATCATGGTATAACTTTTCCTATCTTCTACGGAAAAATTTAGAAGTGAACTTTAAGTTTTTTATGTCTTGGGCCTTTTCTTCTTCCGGGAGAAGTATTTCTTGGTGCTGATGTAACCAAAAAGCTCTAAAGTATAGTTGTGGTTGAAAAAGATAAGTATTTCAAGTTGGAAAATGGGTTTAGGAGGGACATTAAGAAAGTAACTTGCTCTGAAATGGTCTTTGAAAAGTATTTCTTGGTGTTGAGGTATCCAAAAAGCTGTAAAGTATAGTTGTGGGTGAAAAAGATAAGTACTTCAAGTTGGTTAAATGGGTTTAGAAGGGACATTAAGAAAGTCACTTGCTCTGAAATGGTCTTTGAAAAGTATTTCTTGGTGTTGAGGTAACCAAAAAGCTGTAAAGTATAGTTGTGGGTGAAAAAGATAAGTACTTCAAGTTGGAAAATGGGTTTAGGAGGGACATTAAGAAAGTAACTTGCTCTGAAATGGTCTTTGAAAAGTATTTCTTGGTGTTGAGGTATCCTAAAAGCTGTAAAGTATAGTTGTGGATGAAAAAGATAAGTACTTCAAGTTGGAAAATGGATTTAGGAGGGATATTAAGAAAGTAACTTGCTCTGAAATGGTCTTTGAAAAGTATTTCTTGGTGTTGAGGTAACCAAAAAGCTGTAAAGTATAGTTGTGGGTGAAAAAGATAAGTACTTCAACTTGGAAAATGGGTTTAGGAGGGACATTAAGAAAGTAACTTGCTCTGAAATGGTCTTTGAAAAGTATTTCTTGGTGTTGAGGTATTCAAAAGCTGTAAAGTATAGTTGTGGATGAAAAAGATAAGTACTTCAAGTTGTAAAATGGGTTTAGGAGGGACATTAAGAAAGTAACTTGCTCTGAAATGGTCTTTGAAAAGTATTTCTTGGTGTTGAGGTATCCAAAAAGCTGTAAAGTATAGTTGTGGGTGAAAAAGATAAGTACTTCAACTTGGAAAATGGGTTTAGGAGGGACATTAAGAAAGTAACTTGCTCTGAAATGTCTTTTGAAATGTAGTTCTTGGTGTTGAGGTATCCAAAAAAGCTGTAAAGTATAGTTGTGGGATGAAAAAGATAAGTAATTCAAGTTGAAAAATAGGTTTAGAAGGGACATTAAGAAAGTAACTTGGTCTGAAATGGTCTTTGAAGAGTATTTCTTGGTGTTGAGGTATCCAAAAAGCTGTAAAGTATAGTTGTTGGTAAATTATAGTTATGGGTGAAACAGATAAGTACTTCAACTTGGAAAATGGGTTTAGGAGGGACATTAAGAAAGTAACTTGCTCTGAAATGGTCTTTGAAAAGTATTTCTTGGTGTTGAGGTATTCAAAAGCTGTAAAGTATAGTTGTGGATGAAAAAGATAAGTACTTCAAGTTGTAAAATGGGTTTAGGAGGGACATTAAGAAAGTAACTTGCTCTGAAATGGTCTTTGAAAAGTATTTCTTGGTGTTGAGGTATCCAAAAAGCTGTAAAGTATAGTTGTGGGTGAAAAAGATAAGTACTTCAACTTGGAAAATGGGTTTAGGAGGGACATTAAGAAAGTAACTTGCTCTGAAATGTCTTTTGAAATGTAGTTCTTGGTGTTGAGGTATCCAAAAAAGCTGTAAAGTATAGTTGTGGGATGAAAAAGATAAGTAATTCAAGTTGAAAAATAGGTTTAGAAGGGACATTAAGAAAGTAACTTGGTCTGAAATGGTCTTTGAAGAGTATTTCTTGGTGTTGAGGTATCCAAAAAGCTGTAAAGTATAGTTGTTGGTAAATTATAGTTATGGGTGAAACAGATAAGTACTTCAAGTTGGAAAATGGGTTTAGGAGGGACATTAAGAAGGTAACTTGCTCTGGAATAGTCTTTGAAAAGTATTTCTTGGTGTTGAGGTATCCAAAAAGTTGTAAAGTATGGTTGTGGGTGTAAAAGATAAGTACTTCAAGTTGAAAAATGGGTTTAGAAGGGACATTAAGAAAGTAACTTGCTCTGAAATGGTCTTTGAAAAGTATTTCTTGGTGTTGAGGTATCCAAAAAGCTGTAAAGTATAGTTGTGGGTGAAAAAGATAAGTACTTCAAGTTGGAAAATGGGTTTAGGAGGGACATTAAGAAAGTAACTTGCTCTGAAATGGTCTTTGAAAAGTATTTCTTGGTGTTGAGGTATCCAAAAAGCTGTAAAGTATAGTTGTGGGTGAAAAAGATAAGTACTTCAAGTTGGAAAATGGGTTTAGGAGGAACATTAAGAAAGTAACTTGCTCTGAAATGGTCTTTGAAAAGTATTTCTTGGTGTTGAGGTATCCAAAAAGCTGTAAAGTATAGTTGTGGGTGAAAAAGATAAGTACTTCAAGTTGGAAAATGGGTTTAGGAGGGACATTAAGAAGGTAACTTGCTCTGAAATGGTCTTTGAAAAGTATTTCTTGGTGTTGAGGTATCAAAAAAGCTGTAAAGTATAGTTGTGGGTGAAAAAGATAAGTACTTCAAGTTGAAAAAAGGGTTTAGGAGTGACATTAAGAAAGTAACTTGCTCGGAAATGGTCTTTGAAAAGTATTTCTTGGTGTTGAGGTATCCAAAAAGCTGTAAAGTATAGTTGTGGGTGAAAAAGATAAGTACTTCAAGTTGGAAAATGGGTTTAGGAGGGACATTAAGAAAGTAACTTGCTCTGGAATGGTCTTTGAAAAGTATTTCTTGGTGTTGAGGTATCCAAAAAGCTGTAAAGTATAGTTGTGGGTGAAAAAGATAAGTACTTCAAGTTGGAAAATGGGTTTAGGAGGGACATTAAGAAAGTAACTTGCTCTGAAATGGTCTTTGAAAAGTATTTCTTGGTGTTGAGGTATCCAAAAAGCTGTAAAGTATAGTTGTGGGTGAAAAAGATAAGTACTTCAAGTTGGAAAATGGGTTTAGAATGGACATTAAGAAAGTAACTTGCTCTGTAATGGTCTTTGAAAAGTATTTCTTGGTGTTGAGGTATCCAAAAAGCTGTAAAGTATAGTGGTGGGTGTAAAAGATAAGTACTTCAAGTTGGAAAATGGGTTTAGGAGGGACATTAAGAAAGTAACTTGCTCTGAAATGGTCTTTGAAAAGTATTTCTTGGTGTTGAGGTATCCAAAAACCTGTAAAGTATAGTTGTGGGTGAAAAAGATAAGTACTTCAAGTTGGAAAATGGGTTTAGGAGGGACATTATGAAAGTAACTTGCTCTGAAATGGTCTTTGAAAAGTATTTCTTGGTGTTGAGGTAACCAAAAAGCTGTAAAGTATAGTTGTGGGTGATAAAGATAAGTACTTCAACTTGGAAAATGGGTTTAGGAGGGACATTAAGAAAGTAACTTGCTCTGAAATGGTCATTGAAAAGTATTTCTTGGTGTTGAGGTATCCAAAAAGCTGTAAAGTATAGTTGTGGATGAAAAAGATAAGTAGTTCAAGTTAAAAAGGGTTTAGGAGGGACATTAAGAAAGTAACTTGCTCTGAAATGGTCTTTGAAAAGTATTTCTTGGTGTTGAGGTAACCAAAAAGCTGTAAAGTATAGTTGTGGATGAAAAAGATAAGTACTTCAAGTTGGAAAATGGGTTTAGGAGGGACATTAAGAAAGTAGCTTGCTCTGAAATGGTCTTTGAAAAGTATTTCTTGGTGTTGAGGTAACCAAAAAGCTGTAAAGTATAGTTGTGGATGAAAAAGATAAGTACTTCAAGTTGAAAAAAGGGTTTAGGAGGGACATTAAGAAAGTAACTTGCTCTGAAATGGTCTTTGAAAAGTATTTCTTGGTGTTGAGGTAACCAAAAAGCTGTAAAGTATAGTTGTGGATGAAAAAGATAAGTACTTCAAGTTGAAAAAGGGTTTAGGAGGGACATTAAGAAAGTAACTTGCTCTGGAAATGGTCTTTGAAAAGTATTTCTTGGTGTTGAGGTAACCAAAAAGCTGTAAAGTATAGTTGTGGATGAAAAAGATAAGTACTTCAAGTTGAAAAAAGGTTTAGGAGAGACATTAAGAAAGTAACTTGCTCTGAAATGGTCTTTGAAAAGTATTTCTTGGTGTTGAGGTAACCAAAAAGCTGTAAAGTATAGTTGTGGATGAAAAAGATAAGTACTTCAAGTTGAAAAATGGGTTTAGGATAGACATTAAGAAAGGAACTTGTTCCCGTCAGGACCTCCTGATAGGGTTCTACCGATTATGTAATCAATTTCTCAGAAATCCAATTGTCTTAGTCGATTACGTCATTCTATGCCCATATACGGACCCCCGTCATGATCTTCTGATAGGGTTCTACCGATTATGTAATCAATTTCTCAGAAATCCAACTGTCTTAGTCGATTACGTCATTCTATGCCCATACATGGACTCCCGTCATGACCTTCTGATAGGGTTCTACCGATTATGTAATCAATTTCTCAGAAATCCATTTGTCCTAGTTGATTACGTCATTCTATGCACATAAATGGATTCCCGTAACGGCCTCCTGATAGGGTTCTACCGATTATGTAATCAATTTCTCGGGAATTCTCTCCCTTCGATTACGCAATCAATATATCTCTTCCCCACCTTCTCCTTAGAAACAACAAATTAATTCCCCTTTCTTGAATCAATAATTCCCCTTAGAAACAACAAATTAATTCCCATTTCGTGATATATCAATCAATCTTGACATCACCTGTCAGACATTATTAAACTTCGCCTGGAAACAATTTGATTAATGATTGACAGTACCTGTCAGACATTATTAAACTTTGTCCGGAAACAATTTGATTAATGACTTACAGCACAGGTGTTCCAAATTCCCAATCGTTTTAATTAACCACGTGTTCTCCCTAATGACTCTATGCACATGGCCAAAACAACAACAACAACAACATCGACCTTGACATTCGCTGAGAGCGTGCACTTACAACAACAACATGATCTTGAAGGAAGTGTCATTGACCTGTCCCCATTAGACTCAATAATCCATCAAAGTGCGAAAGCTCCTGTTTTTTCATTCTCACTGACAAAAACCATAAAACAGACATAAATCGATGTTGACATCCATGAAAAACATCAAATAAATTGACCAACACACATAACCGTCCATGAAACAACCATCAATGTGAGAAAATTCCTGTTCTTTCAAGTGAGAAAAATACTGTTTTTCCATTCTCACTGACAAAAACCATAAAACAGACATAAATTACTGTTGACATCCATGAAAAACATCAAATAAATTGACCAACACACATAACCGTCCATGAAACAACCCTCAATGTGAGAAAATTCCTGTTTTTTCAAGTGAGAAAAATACTGTTTTTCCATTCTCACTGACAAAAACCATAAAACAGACATAAATTACTGTTGACATCCATGAAAAACATCAAATAAATTGACCAACACACATAACCATCCAAGAAAACATCCATCAAAGTGAAAAAAATCCTGTTTTTTCATTCTCACTGACAACAAACAGACATAAATTATGTAAAAAAAGTTGTAGGTGGCAGCAGGGGTGAGGGACAGGGCTGGTACCCCCCTCTCTACTTACTTTAACACAATTACTTCAGAGCAGAGAGATTCTAAGGGGTCAGACACAACTTTTTGGGACTAAACCGTATCTGCTTGACTAGTAGATCATTTTAAAGCCCCTTTTTCTCTGATTCATAATATATACGTCTTACCGCGTTTAAAAGTCTTGAATTCAATTTAGTTCCCAAATAAAGTTTTTGTAAGAAATTCGAAATTCATGTCTTACAAAAGAGCGGGCGATGGCCTTGCTTTGGCTTATTATTCCCTATACAGTGTTTTTATGAAGTGAAAATCAATACCCCTTAGATTTATCAAGGAATTCAATATTTTCATCATTGCTACAACTCTTTGTTACTTTCTTATTTAACCAGGACGATTTTCTTATCGCCCTAGTCTTGAAATTCCATCTATAAGGTCAAAGAATGAGAAAAAGGTTCCTATTCTTGCCAAAACGGGGAGTGCTATCATCAGACAGATGATACATTTCAAATGAGCTGTCACTCGCCACAAATCAGAGCACAACCACAATTGGCTCGCAGCAGAGGAGATTCTAAGGGGTCAGACACTTCTTTTTGGGACTAAACCGTATCTGCTTGACTAGTAGCTCATTTTAAAACCCCTTTTTCTCTGATCCATAATATATACGTCTTACCGCGTTTAAAAGTCTCGAATTCAATTTAGTTCCCAAATATAGTTTTTGTAAGAAATTCAAAAGTCATGTCTTTCAAAAAAGCGGGTGATGGCCTTGCTTTGGCTTATTATGTGTTTTTAGTGTTTTTATGAACATAACATATACAGTGTTATTAGGAAGTGAAAAACAATAGCCCTTAGATTTATCATGGAATTCAATATTTTCTTCATTGCTACAACTCTTTGTTACTTTCTTATTTAACCAGGACGATTTTCTTATCGCCCTATTCTTAAAATTCCGTCTATAAGGTCAAAGAATGAGAAAAAGGTTCCTGTTCTTGTCAAAACGTGGAGTGCTATCATCAGACAGATGATACATTTCAAATGAGCTGTCACTCGCCACAAATCAGAGCACAATCACAATTCGCTCACAGTAGAGGAGATTCTAAGGGGTCGGACACTACTTTTTTGGAATAAACCTTATCTACTTGACTAGTAGTTCATTTTAAAGCCCATTTTTCTCTTATTCATAATATATACGTCTTACCGCGTTTACAAGTCTTGAATTCAATTTAGTTCCGAAATAAATTTTTTGTAAGAAATTCAAAATTCATGTCTTACAAAAAAGGGGGAGAAGGCCTTGCTTTGGCTTAATATTATTATTAGATTTATCGTGGAATTCAATATTTTCTTCATTGTTACAACTCTTTGTGACTTTCTTATTTAGCCAGGGCGATTTTCTTATCGCCCTAGTCTTGATATTCCATCTACAAGATCAAAGAATGAGAAAAAGGTTCCTATTTATATCAAAACGTGGAGTGCTATCATCAGACAGATGAGACATTTCAAATGAGCTGTCACTCGCCACAAGTCGGAGCACAACCACAATTAGGTCATGATTATTGGACTTTTCAACAATGCTCAATTAAATGGCTGTCAAAATATGGCCTTCGCGCCCTGGTTGGACTGGGTTTGCTCTATATAGCGTTTTAATTTAGTGAAGAATTATAGAAAAGTCTTAAATAATTTTTGTTTTTTTTAAGTGAAAGTTGGGAACAAAATTAAACCTTAAAATTGTGAGAATGGGGTGTACCCCCTCCCCAACTCTCGCTCTTTACGCTAAAGTCTTCAAGATTTATAAAATTAGTTCTCATTAAAAATCAACGACCCTTTTTACAGGTTGAAATAACAATATTTTTTCGAGAGATTCCTTGTGTAATTATGACTCGATCCCTTCATTTTAGAAATAGGAGTTACATTTCCACTTTGGAGTCAAATTCCTTTTGTTTTATTTAACTTTAGGCTTATATTTTTAAGATGATTTTAATTGTATACTGAAAGCTACTTAAGTCACAATTGCTGTAAGACTATGGAAAGATTCACAGATTAGTTTATTGTTGTCAGGCTACATACTCAATTTTGACTACAAAATCAATATACGTATTTCTTATACTTGACTTTTTTGTTTTTAGTAAAGTGCTAGTTTTTCTATAATCCTAGAAACACAGGGAAACATTATTTTGTTTATCTGTATTAGTTTTATTGATATATATTGGATAGGCTGTGAAGTAATAATTTTTGTGGTTTTAAGTTTCAATTTCGCTCTTTACTTCCCCGGAAAAACTTTGTTTTTTTTAATTAATATGTTACAGGTGACATTCTGCAAATTCTGCTAATATTATTCAATGATACGTCTATGGTTTTTACAATTTTTGTGAAGATTTGCGCTTGCATTGTATTGCTACTTTCGTCATCTGGCAAATTGTCAATTATATTTTCTTCGTCTCTGAAATTTAAGTGGAGATCGTTGAGTGGATCTTCACACTCCAAATCAATCGAACTGCAAAGAAAACTATAAATTGAAGGCACATCGGCCCGCAATTGAAACCATCTTCTTTTTTTTAATTTAAAGGGCAAAATTTTTGTAAATCGGAGAATTTATCAAGAAAAACGTTTAAAAATTTGCCCAAATATATGTCTTCACCCTGTAAAGGGTACAAAAATGTAACTCCTCCTCTGACTATCAATGAAAATAAGCGTCTAACACCAAACTCGTTAACCAAAAAAAATCGAAATTTTGGCAGGAATCAAATAACCTGGATCCGTAAAAGTGTTGTCAAAACGCCTTTTCCTTGTTCAACCCTCATCCCTGCGGGATTGATAATTTGCCAGAGCTCTATGGCGTGGGTATTCAGCTATTATATCTATTTACAATCATGAAATGTGACACTTTTACGAAACAAAAGCAGATTATCTTCCAAATCCAAAACCTTTGCGTTTTTGGGCATGTGTCAACTGATAATTTCTTAAAAGACGCAAAATTGAGCTGACGTAAAATCGAGCATTCAAAGAGAAAGTACAAAATAGGTGGGAACCAGCATTTACCCCCCCCCCCCCCCCCCAACAAAAATACTCCCTGTCTGGCTGATCTCCAATCCCTTTCCACTTATAATAAATAAATAAAACTCTCATTTTCTGATCGAATAAGCACCCTCAAAAGTTTCTGTGACATTGAGGTGGAGATGGGGATAGGGAAGGGGCGGTTTTCTCCAATACGATTAATCTCACATTACGGCTCGCAGCATTACGGCTGAAAAATCGCAATGACAAAAACAGGAGTCATGGTTGCAGCGGCAGCTGCAACCTAGTAAAGGGCAAACCACAGCCCATGGTAACCGAAAGTTAAAAAACGCGTTTAAAAAAAAAACTACCTAGTGAAAGAAAATTTCCATGTAACACTGATTCAGGATCGAATGAGAACACTCCAAAGTTTCTTTGACCTTGAGGTGGGGATGGGGATAAGGAAGGGGTAGTTTTCCTCCTATACGATTAATCTCAAATTACGGCTTGCAGCATTACGGCTGAAAAATCAAAAAACAGGAGTAATGGTTGCAGCGGCAGCTGCAACTTAGTAAAGAGCAAACCACAGCCCATAGTAGCCGAAAGTTAAAAAACGCGTTTAAAAAAAAAACTACCTAGTGAAAGAAAATTTCCATGTAACACTGATTCAGGATCGAATGAGAACACTCCAAAGTTTCTTTGACCTTGAGGTGGGGATGGGGATAAGGAAGGGGTAGTTTTCCTCCTATACGATTAATCTCAAATTACGGCTTGGAGCATTACGGCTGAAAAATCGAAAAACAGGAGTAATGGTTGCAGCGGTAGTAGTATGCTAAGTATGGATTTGCTTACACACATAGGAATTACCATGCTATTTGCTTACACACATAGGAAAAACATTTCCAGGGCATGTACCTATGGATTTGCTTGCCTTATGTTCTATCCTGTGCTATTTGGGGAGATTACGTTCCTTGGCACCTTTTCAGAGCATGTACTTATGGATACCTTTCCAAGCAACGTGATTAAACACGCTTTTACAATCGGAATTGTTTGATTGACATTTGCAAAAAGGGATAAGGAATTCGCAAATTGGACTCTATGAACGATATTAATTAATGTTTGAATAATAGGAGTGTGACTGATTCTAATTAGTGATTGAATAATTTTTTAATAAGAAATCTCTGAATAAAATATTTTTGGAGGGATGGGAGCCAGGTGTCTTAGAGTACTTATAATGGTGTTATTTGAGGAGATTACGTTCCTTGGCTCCTTTTCAGAGCATGTACTTATGGATACCTTTCCAAGCAACGTGATTAAACATGCTTTTACAATCGGAATTGTTTGATTGACATTTGCAAAAAGGGATAAGGAATTCGCAAATTGGACTCTATGAACGATATTAATTAATGTTGAATAATAGGAGTGTGATTGATTCTAATTAGTGATTGGATAATTTTTTAACAAGAAATCTCTGAATAAAATATTTTTGGAGGGATGGGAGCGAGGTGTCTTAGAGTACCTATAATGGTGTTATTTGGGGAGATTACGTTCCTCGGCACCTTTTCAGAGCATGTACTTATGGATACCTTTCCAAGCAACGTGATTAAACACGCTTTTACAATCGGAATTGTTTGATTGACATTTGCAAAAAGGGATAAGGAATTCGCAAATTGGACTCTATGAACGATATTAATTAATGTTTGAATAATAGGAGTGTGATTGATTATAATTAGTGATTGGATAATTTTTTAAGAAGAAATCTCTGAATTAAATATTTTTGGAGGGATGGGAGCGAGGTGTCTTAGAGTACTTATAATGGTGTTATTTGGGGAGATTACGTTCCTTGGCACCTTTTCAGAGCATGTACTTATGGATACCTTTCCAAGCAACGTGATTAAACACGCTTTTACAATCGGAATTGTTTGATTGACATTTGCAAAAAGGGATAAGAAGTTCACAAATTGGACTCTATGAACGATATTAATTAATGTTTGAATAATAGGAGTGTGATTGATTCTAATTAGTGATTGGATAATTTTTTAAAAAGAAATCTCTGAATAAAATATTTTTGGAGGGATGGGAGCGAGGTGTCTTAGAGTACTTATAATGGTGTTATTTGGGGAGAATACGTTCCTTGGCACATTTTCAGAGCATGTACTTGTGGATACCTTTCCAAGCAACGTGATTAAACACGCTTTTACAATCGGAATTGTTTGATTGACATTTGCAAAAAGGGATAAGGAATTCGCAAATTGGACTCTATGAACGATATTAATTAATGTTTGAATAATAGGAGTGTGATTGATTCTAATTAGTGATTGGATAATTTTTTAACAAGAAATCTCTGAATAAAATATTCTTGGAGGGATGGGATGATGGGAGCAAGGTGTCTTAGAGTACTTATAATGGTGTTTTCTGGAGAGATTACGTTCCTTAGCACCTTTTCAGAGCATGTACTTGTGGATACCTTTCCAAGCAACGTGATTAAACACGCTTTTACAATCGGAATTGTTTGATTGACATTTGCAAAAAGGGATAAGGAATTCGCAAATTGGACTCTATGAACGATATTAAATAATGTTTGAATAATAGGAGTGTGATTGATTCTGATTAGTGATTGGATAATTTTTTAACAAGAAATCCCTGAATAAAATATTTTTGGAGGGATGGGAGCGAGGTGTCTTAAAGTACTTATAATGGTGTTACTTGGGGAGATTACGTTCCTTGGCACCTTTTCAGAGCATGTACTTGTGGATACCTTTCCAAGCAACGTGATTAAGCAAGCTTTTACAATCGGAATAGTTTGATTGATATTTGCAAAAAGGGATAAGGAATTCGCAAATTGGACTCTATGAACGATATTAATTAATGTTTGAATAATAGGAGTGTGATTGATTCTAATTAGTGATTGGATAATTTTTTAACAAGAAATCTCTGAATAAAATATTTTTGGAGGGATGGGATGATGGGAACAAGGTGTCTTAGAGCTCTTATTATGGTGTTATTTGGGGAGATTACGTTCCTTGGCACCTTTTCAGAGCTTGTACTTGTGGATACCTTTCTAAGCAACCTGATTAAACACGCTTTTACAATCGGAATTGTTTGATTGACATTTGCAAAAAGGGATAGGGAGTTGGCAAATTGGACTGTATGAACTATATTAATTAATTTTTGAATAATAGGAGTGTGATTGATTCTAATTAGTGATTGGATAATTTTTTAAAAAGAAATCTCTGAATAAAATATTTTTGGAGGGATGGGAGCGAGGTGTCTTAGAGTACTTATAATGGTGTTATTTGGGGAGATTACGTTCCTTGGCACCTTTTCAGATCATGTACTTGTGGATACCTTTCCAAGCAACGTGATTAAACACGCTTGTACAATCGGAATTGTTTGATTGATATTTGCAAAAGGGGATAAGGAATTCGCAAATTGGACTCTATGAACGATATTAATTAATGTTTGAATAATAGGAGTGTGATTGATTCTAATTAGTGATTGGATAATTTTTTAACAAGAAATCTCTGAATAAAATATTTTTGGAGGGATGGGATGATGGGAGCAAGGTGTCTTAGAGTACTTATAATGGTGTTTTCTGGGGAGATTACGTTCCTTAGCACCTTTTTAGAGCATGTACTTGTGGATACCTTTCTAAGCAACCTGATTAAACACGCTTTTACAATCGGAATTGTTTGATTGACATTTGCAAAAAGGGATAAGGAATTCGCAAATTGGACTCTATGAACGATATTAACTAATGTTTGAATAATAGGAGTGTGACTGATTCTGATTAGTGATTGGATAATTTTTTAACAAGAAATCCCTGAATAAAATATTTTTGGAGGGATGGGAGCGAGGTGTCTTAGAGTACTTATAATGGTGTTATTTGGGGAGATTACGTTCCTTGGCACCTTTTCAGAGCATGTGCTTATGGATACCTTTCCAAGCAACGTGATTTAACACGCTTTTACAATCGGAATTGTTTGATTGACATTTGCAAAAAGGGATAAGGAGTTGGCAAATTGGACTCTATGAACGATATTAATTAATGTTTGAATAATAGGAGTGTGATTGATTCTAATTAGTGATTGGATAATTTTTTAAAAAGAAATCTCTGAATAAAATATTTTTAGAGGGATGGGAGCGAGGTGTCTTAGAGTACTTATAATGGTGTTATTTGGGGAGATTACGTTCCTTGGCACCTTTTCAGAGCATGTACTTGTGGATACCTTTCCAAGCAACGTGATTAAACACGCTTTTACAATCGGAATTTTTTGGTTGATATTTGCAAAAAGGGATAAGGAATTCGCAAATTGGACTCTATGAACGATATTAATTAATGTTTGAATAATAGGAGTGTGATTGATTCTAATTAGTGATTGGATAATTTTTTAACAAGAAATCTCTGAATAAAATATTCTTGGAGGGATGGGATGATGGGAGCAAGGTGTCTTAGAGTACTTATAATGGTTTTATTTGGGGAGATTACGTTCCTTGGCACCTTTTCAGAGCAAGTACTTGTGGATACCTTTCTAATCAACCTGATTAAACACGCTTTTACAATTGGAATTGTTTGATTGACATTTGAAAAAAGGGATAAGGAATTCGCAAATTGGACACTATGAACGATATTAATTAATGTTTTAATAATAGGAGTGTGATTGATTCTGATTAGTGATTGGATAATTTTTTAACAAGAAATCCCTGAATAAAATATTTTTGGAGGGATGGGAGCGAGGTGTCTTAGAGTACTTATAGTGGTGTTATTTGGGGAGGCTCCGTTCCTTGGCACCTTTTCAGAGCATGTACTTATGGATACCTTTCCAAGCAACGTGATTAAACACGCTTTTACAATCGGAATTGTTTGATTGACATTTGCAAAAAGGGATAAGGAATTCGCAAATTGGACTCTATGAACGATATTAATTAATGTTTGAATAATAGGAGTGTGATTGATTCTAATTAGTGATTGGATAATTTTTTAACAAGAAATCTCTGAATAAAATATTTTTGGAGGGATGGGAGAGAGGTGTCTTACAGTACTTATAATGGTGTTATTTGGGGAGATTACGTTCCTTGGCACCTTTTGAGAGCATGTACTTATGGATACCTTTCCAAGCAACGTGATTAAACACGCTTTTACAATCGGAATTGTTTGATTGACATTTGTAAAAAGGGATAAGGAATTCGCAAATTGGACTCTATGAACGATATTAATTAATGTTTGAATAATAGGAGTGTGATTGATTCTAATTAGTGATTGGATAATGTTTTAACAAGAAATCTCTGAATAAAATATTTTTGGAGGGATGGGAGCGATGTGTCTTACAGTACTTATAATGGTGTTATTTGGGGAGATTACGTTCCTTGGCACCTTTTGAGAGCATGTACTTAGGGATACCTTTCCAAGAAACGTGATTAAACACGCTTTTACAATCGGAATTGTTTGATTGACATTTGTAAAAAGGGATAAGGAATTCGCAAATTGGACTCTATGAACGATAATAATTAATGTTTGAATAATAGGAGTGTGATTGATTCTAATTAGTGATTGAATAATTTTTTAACAAGAAATCTCTGAATAAAATATTTTTGGAGGGATGGGAGCGAGGACAGCAGCGTGTCTTAGAGTAGCTATAGTTCTGTACCGTGGCAAGAATTCTTTTTGAAAAACCCAAATGAATGACTTGAAATAAAATTTTTAACGATAAATGTCTGAAAATTGTTTTTGGGGGGATGGGGCGATGACAGAAGCGTGTATTAGACTAGTGATAGTTCAGTACTCTGGCATGAATTGCTTGCGAAAACCCGGATGAATTACTTGAAAATAAATTTTTAACAAGAAATGTCTGAAAAGTGTTTCTGGAGAGATGGGGCAATGACAGAAGCGTGTCTTAGAGTAGTTATAGTTCTGTACTGTGGCACGAATTGCTTGTGAAAAACCAAAATGAATGACTTGAAAATAAAGTTTTCACAAGAAATGTCTGAAAAGTGTTTTTGGAGAGATAGGCGAGAACAGCAGCGTGTCTTAGAGTAGTTATAGTTCTGTACCGTGGCACGAATTCCTTCTGAAAAACCCAAATGAATGACTTGAAATAAAATTTTTAACGAGAAATGTCTGAAAATTGTTTTTGGGGGGATGGGGCGATGACAGAAGCGTGTCTTAGACTAGTTATAGTTTAGTACTGTGGCACGAATTGCTTGTGAAAAACCCAAATGAATAACTTGAAAATAGAGTTTTAACAAGAAATGTCTGAAAAGTGTTTTTAGGGAGATGGGGCGAGGACAGCAGCGTGTCTTAGAGTAGTTATAGTTCTGTACCGTGGCACGAATTCCTTTTGAAAAACCCAAATGAATGACTTGAAATAAAATTTTTAACGAGAAATGTCTGAAAATTGTTTTTGGGGGGATGGGGCGATGACAGAAGCGTGTCTTAGACTAGTGATAGTTCAGTACTCTGGCACGAATTGTTTGCGAAAAACCCAAATGAATGACTTGAAATAAAATTTTTTAACAAGAAATAACTGAAAAGTGTTTTTGGGGGGATGGGGCGATGATATTTTTTTGCTATTGATATCAATTGCACAAGGAATTTCACAAGAATATGCAGCGTAGCTTCACGTGGACATTTTAAAAATCTGGCAACCTATAGAGTGGACCAACACGTTTTGAAACTACAAGCTATTTGCTTGCCTTTCCTTGGTACCTTTCCAAACGAGCGGGGATTCCCCACTGGTTCCTACAAATTGCAAAAAAGTGAGCAGTATGAGCGGGGATTCCCCACACAAGTTTGTTTCAACTGCAATTTTTTCAACCAGACTGGTTTTTGAGACGACATCCGTTTTTTAGGGGCCAATCAGAGACAGCGGAGGTTGCTCAAATTACGATAACTTGATTGGTGATTGGTTACAAATAAGGGATTCGGGAATTGGACTATACAAACAATATTAATTGAATAATAGAGAAAAAACAGAGGTAGATAGTATTTGCGAATTGGATTGTATGAAGGTGGAGAAAAAAAAGGATTAAACTGATTATCAGTTAAGGTAATCCCGAAGGACTTGTTAACTCAGGTAATTTGTTATAAATTTGAAACAACATCAATATATGAAAATGGCTAACGCTGATAGAATGACATTGTGAGTTGACCTAGCTTTACCTCTCCGATGTGGTCTGTATAATACACAAGTGATGTTTGAACAGTGTTGTCAATCTAAATTGGGTCTAACGTTTTAGTATACTGAAAAGTTGATACTAAGAGAGATTTAGATGGTAAGAAAAGAATTTTAATAATGAAATTCAGAACAAACCTTAGAAATCCTTGCAAATCAAGTAGTAAGGTGTATGTGAGTACGAACCATCAATGATCATAAGCACCAACGACCCTAACCAGCAGAGACATCAACTCCCCAAAGGTCCCTTATCCCCAAACTCGAAGCGCGCCCCCTCCCTCCAACTTTTTGGCCCCCTCCCCCCATTTTTTATTTGGAATTTTTTTTGAATTTTTTTTTAAATTTTTTTATTATTTTTTTTAACATGATATATTTTTTCAACTTTTTTTACATGTCTTCGAATGATATGAAACATACTTATAAGAAAACAAAAGAATCATAGTTACATTCTATTGATTTTTCAAAGTTCATTTTGAATTTCTTTCGTTGAAATGCAAGAGTTGGAATATTTCAGTAGTGTTTTGTCGTGGTTTACCTTGTAACACTTACATTCTCATGATTTTTCAAAGTTCATTTCGGATTTCTTTCGTTCAAATGCAAGAGTTGGAATATTTCAGTAGTGTTTTGTCGTGGTTTACCTTGTCACACTTACATTATCTTGATTTTTTAAAGTTCATTTTGGATTTCTTTCATTGAAATGCAAGAGTTGGAATATTTCAGTAGTGTTTTGTTATGGTTTACCTTGTCACAGTTACATTCTCTTGATTTTTCAAAGTTCATTTTGGATTTCTTTCGTTGAAATGCAAGAGTTTGAATATTTCAGTAGTGTTTTTTTATGGTTTACATTGTCACAGTTACATTCTATTGATTTTTTAAAGTTCATTTTGGATTTCTTTCGTTGAAATGGAAGAGTTGGAATATTTCAGTAGTGTTTTGTCGTGGTTTACCTTCTCGAACCTACATTCTATTTATTTTTCAAAGTTCATTTTGGATTTCTTTCATTGAAATGCAAGAGTTGGAATATTTCAGTAGTGTTTTGTTATAGTTTACCTTGTCACAGTTACATTCTCTTGATTTTTCGAAGTTCATTTTGGATCTCTTTCCTTGAAATGCAAGAGTTTGAATATTTCAGTAGTGTTTTGTTATGGTTTACATTGTCACAGAGGCTCATAGGTGAAACTTAAGTCCAGTTTTGGATCGAAAAAAAACTATTTCTGTAAAATCTGAGCTAATAAGGGTTTTTGACCGTAAACTCTAGTTTCTGTAGGAAAATTATGGGAAATACAATTCTCTGGTTCAAATGTGAAACTCAAGTCCATTTTTTGGATCGAAAAATAAACTATTTCCGTAAAATCTGGGTTAATAAGGATTTTTGACCGTAAACTCTCGTTTTTTGTAAGAAAATTATGGAAAATACAATTCGTTGGCTCATAGGTGAAACTTAAGTCCATTTTAGGATCGAAAAATAAAACTATTTCCGTAAAATCTGAGCTAATAAGGGTTTTTGACCGTAAACTCTAGTTTTTTGTAAGAAAGTTATGGAAAATACAATTCTCTGGTTCAAATGTGAAACTTAAGTCCATTTTTGGATCGAAAAATAAAACTATTTCCGTAAAATCTGAGCTAATAAGGGTTTTTGACCGTAAACTCTAGTTTTTTTAAGAAAATTATGGAAAATACAATTCGTTGACTCATAGGTGAAAGTTAAGTCCAGTTTTGGATCGAAAAATAAACTATATTCGCAAAATCTGAGCTAAAAAGGGTTTTTGACCGTAAACTCTAGTTTTTTGTTAGAAAATTATGGAAAACACAATTCTCTGGTTCAAAGTTGAAACTTAAGTCCAATTTTTGGATCGAAAAATAAAACTATTTCCGTAAAATCTGAGCTAATAAGGGTTTTTGACCGTAAACTCTAGTTTTTTTAAGAAAATTATGGAAAATACAATTCGTTGACTCATAGGTGAAACTTAAGTCCAGGTTTGGATCGAAAAATAAACTATATCCGTAAAATCTGAGCTTATAAGGGTTTTTGACCGTAAACTCTAGTTTTTTGTAAGAAAATTATGGAAAATACAATTCTCTGGTTCAAATGTAAAACTTAAGTCCAATTTTTGGATCGAAAAATAAAACTATTTCCGTAAAATCTGAGCTAATAAGGGTTTTTGACCGTAAACTCTAGTTTTTTGTAAGAAATTATGGAAAATACAATTCGTTGACTCATAGGTGAAACTTAAGTCCAGGTTTGGATCGAAAAATAAACTATATCCGTAAAATCTGAGCTAATAAGGGTTTTTGACCGTAAACTCTAGTTTTTTGTAAGAAAATTATGGAAAATACAATTCTCTGGTTCAAATGTGAAACTTAAGTCCAATTTTTGGATCGAAAAATAAAACTATTTCCGTAAAATCTGAGCTAATAAGGGTTTTTAACCGTATACTCTAGTTTTTTGAAAGAAAATTATAGAAAATACAATTCTCTGGTTCAAATGTGAAACTTAAGTCAATTTTTCGTTAAGTGTCAGAGTGAATAAATTCATTATCAACATCCTTTATCAGATACATCAAATAAAATTGACAAAATCTAAATTTCAGAATGAATAAATGCTTTAACAACATCCTTTATCAGATACTTCGGATAAAATTGACAAAATCTAAGTATCAGAATGACTAAATTTCTTATCAACATCCTTTGCCAGATACATCGAATGAAATTGATAAAATATAAGTGTTAGAGTAAATAAATTTTTTTTATTAACATCCTTTGTCAGATACATCAAATAAAATTGACAAAATCTAAGTTTCAGAATGAATAAATTCATTATCAACATCCTTTGTCAGATATGTCGGATAAAATTGATAAAATATAAGTGTAAGAGTGAATAAATTTTTCTATCAACATCCTTTGTCAGATAAATCAAATAAAATTGACAAAATCTAAATTTCAGAACGAATAAATGCTTTAACAACATCCTTTATCGGATGTGTCGGATAAAATTGACAAAATCCAAGTATCAGAGTGACTGAATTCTATATCAACATCCTTTTCTCGGATACATAGGATAAAATTGACATAATCTAAGTGTCAGTGTGAATAATTTTTTTCATCGACATCCTTTGTCAGACACATCAAATAAAATTGACAAAATCTAAGTTTCAGAATGAATAAATTCATTATCAGCATCCTTTGTCCAATATGTCGGATAAAATTGACAAAATATAAGTGTCAGAGTGAATAAAATTTTTTTATCAACATCCTTTGTCAGATACATCAAATAAAATTGACAAAATCTAAATTTCAGAATGAATAATGCTTTAACAACATCCTTTATTGGATATGGCTGGATAAAATTGACAATATCTAAATTTCAGAATGAATAAATTCTATATCAACATCCTGTGTCGAATATGTCGGATACAATTGACAAAATATAAGTGTCAGAGTTAATAAAATTTTTTTATCAACATCCTTTGGCAGATACATCACATAAAATTGACAAAATGTAAATTTCAGAATGAATAAATGCTTTAACAACATCCTTTATCGGATATGTCGGATAAAATTGACAAAATCTAAGTATAATAGTGACTAAATTCTATATCAACATCCTTTTTTCGGATACATAGGATAAAATTGACAGAAGCCAAGTGTCAGTGTGAATAATTTTTTTTTATCAACATCCTTTGTCAGATACATCAAATAAAATTGACAAAATCTAAATTTCAGAATGAATAAATTCATTATCAACATCCTTTGTCGGATATGTTGGATAAAATTGCCAAAATATAAGTGTCAGAGTTAATAAATTTTTTTTTATCAACATCCTTTGTCAGATACATCAAATAAAATTGACAAAATCTAAATTTCAGAATGAATAAATGCTTTAACAACATCCTTTATCGGATATGTCGGATAAAATTGACATAATCTAAGTATCAGAGTGACTAAATTCTATATCAACATCCTTTTCTCAGATACATTGGATAAAATTGACAGATTCTAAGTGTTAGAGGGAATAAATTTTCTTATCAACATCCTTTGGCAGATACATCGGATAAAATTGACAGAATCTAAAGTTCAGAATGAATAAATTCATTATCAACATCCTTTGTCGGATATGTCGGATAAAATTGACAAAATCTAAGTATCAGAGTAAATTTTTTTTAACAACATCCTTTGCCAGATACATCGAATAAAATTGATAAAAATATAAGTGCCAGGATGAATATTTTTTTTTACCAACATCCTTTGTCAGATACATCAAATAAATGTGACAAAATCTAAAATTCAGAATAAATAAATGCTTTAACATCATCATTTATCGGATATGTCGGATAAAATTGACAAAATCTAAGTATCAGAGTGACTAATACTATATCAACATCCTTTTCTCGTATACATAGCATAAAATTGACAGAATCTAAGTTTGAGAGTGAATACATTTTTTTATCAACATCCTTTTCTCGGATACATAGGATAAAATTGACAAAATCTGAATTTCAGAATGAATAAATTCATTATCAATATCCTTTGTCGGATATGTCGGATAAAATTGACAAAATCTAGGTTATGTGCAAGGTTACATGCGCGCACGTAACCTCGTCTAAATTAACCTTAAAAAAGGAAGTAAAGCTATGTCGACTTTGCATGTCTCTCTCACTATGTATGCGCCGTCGCGGTGTACGCTCCATGTCTTTCTTGTCAATTTTATCCGACATATCCGACAAAGGATGTTGATAATGAATTTATTCACTCTGACACTTAGATTTTGTCAATTTTATCCGATGTAACTGGCAAAGGATGTTGATAAGAAACAATATTCACTCTAACACTTAGATTCTGTCAATTTTATCCTATGTATCCGAGAAAAGGATGTTGATGTAGAATTTAATCACTCTGATACTTAGATTTTGTCAATTTTTGGATGTGGTTGGGGGAACGATGGGCGTAGGGGGGGGGGACTAGTTGCCCTCCAATCACTTTTGACTATTAAAAAGGGCACTATCCCTTTGAATTTCCAATCGAATGAGCCTTTTTTGAAGTTTTTATGACAATGCCTTCTATAAAAACCTTATATGCCCCCAGGGCATAACTTAAAACCCTTGCCCTGAGGGTTGTGGAGGATTGTCCTCCTCAAAAACATGTTTTCTATCTGAAAATGAACCACGCTGAACAAAATGGCTATCTCAAAATTTTGATTGGTTGTGTTTGGGGGAATGATGGGCGTGGGGGGGGCTAGTTGCCCTCCAATCACTTTCGACTATTAAAAAGGGCACTATCCCTTTGAATTTCCAATCGAAAGACCCTTTTTTGAAGTTTCTATGACAACGCCTTCTATAAAAACCTTATATGCCCCAAGGGCATATCTTAAAACCCTTGCCCTGAAGGTTCTGGGAGAGTGTCCTCCTCAAAAACATATTTCCTATCTGGAAATCAACTACGCGGAATAAAATGGCTATCTCAAAATTTTGATTGGATGTGATTGGGGAAATGATGGGTGTGGGGGGGGGCTAGTTGCATTCCAATCACTTTTGACTATTAAAAAGGGCATTGGCCCTTTAATTTCCAATCGAATGAGCCTGTTTTGAAATTTCTATGACAACGCCTTCTATAAAAACCTTATATGCCCCCAGGGCATAACTTAAAACCCTTGTCCTGAGGGTTTTGGGGGAGTGTCCTCTTCAAAAATATATTTTATATCTGGAAATCAACTACGCTGAACAAAATGGCTATCTGAAAATTTTGATTGGATATGTTTGGGGAAATGATGGGCGTGGGGGGAAGGGGGCTAGTTACACTCCAATCACTTTTGACTATTAAAAAGGGCACTAGCTCTTTAATTTCCAATCGAATGAGCATGTTTTGAAGTTTCTACGATAACGCCTTCTATAAAAAAACCTTATATGCCCCCAGGGCAAAACTTAAAACACTTGCCCTGAGGGTTTTGGGGGAGTATCCTCCTCAAAAATATATTTTCTATCTGGAAATTAACTACGCTGAACAAAATGGCTATCTCAAAATTTTGATTGGATGTGTTTGGGGGAACGATGGGCGTGGGGGGGCTAGTTGCCCTCCAATCATTTTCGACTATTAAAAAGGGCACTAGCTCTTTAATTTCCAATCGAATGATCCTGTTTTGAAGTTTCTACGACAACGCCTTCTATAAAAACCTTATATGCCCCCAGGGCATAACTTAAAACCCTTGCCCTGAGGGTTGTGGGGAAGTATCCTCCTCAAAAATATATTTTCTATCTGGAAATCAACTACGCTGAACAAAATGGCTATCTCAAAATTTTGATTGGATGTGTTTGGGGGAATGATGGGCGTGGGGGGGCTAGTTGCCCTCCAATCATTTTCGACTATTAAAAAGGGCACTAGAACTCTCGATTTCCAATCGAATGAGCCCCCTTTGAAGTTTCTTCGACAACCCCTTCCATATGAAGTGCCTCTGGGAAAAAAAATAAATAATAATAAAACATTGGAGCCGTATGGCCTTTACTATAGGCAACGCTACAGCGTTGCCTATAGAAAATCTCGGAAAATCTCGTCTCCCTAAAGACGCTGCTATGGAATATGACAAAATGTCATATAAAACCTATCGAGAGGAGGGGTAAAGCTACTGCCACTAATGCACTAAATGACATTCTAAATTGAATGGCTGAATATGATTCGGCCGGTTTCGTGTGGCCTATTATTGTGCCAAAGAATATACGTAAAATTCCAATCCTGAAAAGTGAATCATCAGTTAGACTTGACCGCTTAGTGTCCTCGTATGAACAGAAGTTAACGAACCTTTCTAAGGATATCCTGCATCTAAAGGTAATTGTCACCGATAGGCCCCCATCCCTTAGTGAAATCCTCACTGAATTGCCAAACTTACTGTCGCCAAGCGAAAAATTGAACTTATGAAAATTAGTTCATTTCCCAATAACTGGTCAGATCCGCTAAAGCGGAAGGAAGATTTAGATAAACAAGGAGTGAATGACATTTATGAAGTCAAACGCAATATAGACTCTGTAACAATAAAAGTTAAAGCAGATAAGTTGGGACTCGTATCGATCCTAATAAAAATAGTTATCTGGATTGCTGCGTCGAATCGAGAAAACATGAGTTTGTGGGTATCATGCACGGGATTGAGAAAGGTTGTGATTTGGAAGCCCTGGGAGGACAATATTCGGGGATTTGTGATTTCCAGCGGCTTGGACAATCTTCTGTGGTGAAAATAAATTTCGATTCAGAATCTCTTACGAAGTATTGTTTGTGCCATGGTTTAACATAGGTTATTAGCATTTTTGGATTACTGCTGACATTAAGCTCCCGAGGAGACGTCAGCGTTGCCAGTGTGTCCCACGATACTAAGAAGTGCGAATCATGTGCTATAAAATGCGCGCGCTGTTCGGGTGACCCCGAACACTCAAGAAACAAGCATTGCTCTCTTCCGGTTCAGTGTGCAAATTGTGGCTCAAAACACCATCCGTCTTTCAGTTTCTGCTGTCCTCAGATTCGTAAGCGTATAAATGCAAAGTAACAATTTACCTGATCCATTACTTGTTCCTGTAGTGTCTTTTAATTCGAACGTAGTTTCGCTAAAACTGAAGTGATAAGGATTCTTTTGAATACTAATGGAATACTATGTTTACAGGAACATCACCTCCTTGATTTTGCTTTGCCGTTTTTTGATATGTTTCTTCCTGGTTATAAACATTTCTCGATTCCTGCTATACCTACTGGGGGACGCCCGTCGGGAGGGCTAGCTACTCTTATACCCGATACATTTGATTCTTGTATGATATTTTATAATAATTATTTTCTTGCATGTCGTATTTCTGAATGTATTTTGATTAATTGTTATTTTACGACAGATTACCCGAATGACCTGTCTGATTATTTATTCCAAGATGTGTGTGGTAAACTGAGTGCTTTTGTACAAAAGTACTCAGCTAATTATGATATTTGCATAGCGGGTGATCTGAACTGCGATCTGCTCAATTCAAGTTGTGTGCGTTCTTCTCTTTTTCTTTCTTCACTACCAAATATGTCAATCGTAAATAAAATGGATAATTGCACTTATTTTCATAATTCCAGGTAAACTAGTAATCTTGATCACGTTCTTGTTCTTACTTATAATTCGGTTTCTAGTTCGATTGAAGTGGTTGAAGATTTTCCGAATAGTGATCATAGACCTTTAAAGTTTTCGCTTTCACTTGAAGGGATTCCTTGGCAAAGAAATGAAAGAAAAAATCAACCTTGGAGAACTAAGTTGATTTAGGATCCAAATCTTGTTGATTTTTATAGGGTTTCTGTAGATTCTGAAGTTTTGAAAGTTATTGTACCTGATTATTCCAGTCTTAAACCTGCAGAGTCTAAACTACTAGATATAGATTGTACATTTCACCAGCTTGTCCATTGCCTTAAAATTAGTGCAGACCTATTTTTCGAGAAGAAAAGATATAAAGAGGGAACTGAGATACCTTGTAAGTCTTATAACGCAGATTTGGTAGCGGCGAACAATTTAGCTAAGCGTAATTATCTCCGTTGGCGAGACATTGGTAGGCCCTCAGATCACTCCGCGTTTTTTTTAGATTAAATAAAAAAACAAGTTTTTTAAACTGAAAGTAAGGAGCGATAATAAAACTTAAAACGAACAGAAATTATTCCGTATATGAAAGGGGCTGTCCCCTCCTCAACGCCTCGCTCTTTACGCTAAAGTTTTTTATTGTTTTAAAAAATAAAGTTGTGAGACAGAGTCAAACTTTAGCGTAAAGAGCGAGGCGTTGAGGAGGGGACAGCCCCTTTCATATACGGAATAATTTCTGTTCGTTTTAAGTTTTATTGTCGCTCCTTACTTTCAGTTTAAAAAACTTGTTTTTTTTATTTAATTTTTGAACGTTTTTGAATAAATGCAGGTTTTGATCTTGGCTCACCGTACATGAATAATTAAAACAAAATTTTCATATTAATTTACTTTTATTTAGTTAAATGGCTTTCTCGAAACTTGTTTAATTATATTTACGAACGTTTTTATTAGTAATAAATATACGTAACTTACGAATTAACTTACGTAACGAACTTCTATATTCATATATTTTTAATTTGTTTATTAGGGGGTTCGCCCCCTAGTCAATACCTTGCTCTTTAAGCGAAAGTTCGAATTTTGTTCCAATTCTTTAAAAATGACCGCTTAATCACAAAGGCCGTTAATTAGAATAAATAGCTCTTATGAAAGTACTAAAAAATCTTTGGCTTAAAGAGCGAGGTATTGACTACGGGGCGAACCCAATCATATATGTAATATTTTCTGTTCGTTTGAAGTTTCGATGTTGCTGCTATTGCAGTTGAAATAGTTGTTTTTTTATATTAAATTTCTGATCTTGCTTTAAATAATGCTGGGAAGTCCGGCGTCCCCTTCATAGCAATGTCCCTTCCCCCATGAAAACTTCCTTCATGGAAAGATCCTCCCACATAACCCCCGAACCACCCCCCTCCCCCTTCCACTACCAGGAAAAATCTCCCCTGAAAATGTCTGTATACTTCCAAATAACCAATACTATATGTTAACATTGGGTAAAGTTCATAACTTTCAGCCCTCCTCCCGGGAATTTCGGGGGATTAAGTCATCCTAAAAGACATACTTATTATATTTTCGAACATGCTGAACAAAATGGCTATCTCAAAATTTTGATCAGGTGACTTTGGGAAAAAAATGAGCGTGGGAGGGGGCCTAGTTGCCCTCCATTTTTTTGGTCACTTAAAAAGGGCACTAGAACTTTTAATTTCCATTCCAATGATCCTTCCCACGATATTCTAGGACAACTGGGTCGATACGATCACCCCTGGGAAAAAAAAACAAACAAACAAATAAACACGCACCCGTGATCTTTCTTTTGGCAAAAAATGCAAAATTCCACATTTTTGTAGATGGGAGCTTGAAACCTCTACAGTAGGGTTCTCTGATACGCTGAATATGATGGTGTGATTTTCATTAAGGTTCTATAATTTTTAGGGGGTCTTTCCTCCTTTTTTCAAAAATCAGCCAAATTTTCTCAGGCGCCTAACTTTTGATGGGTAAAATTAAACTTAATGAAACTTATAGATTTGAAATCAGCATTAAAATCTAATTCTTTTGATGTATCTATTTGTATCAAAATACCGTTTTCTAGAGTTTCAGTTACCATTGAGCTGGGTCGCTCCTTACTTACAGTTCGTTACCACGAACTGTTTGATGAAAGCAAGTAAGGCAGCATTCCCAAGAGAATTCCGGTGGCATAAAGATACTCTGATAAAAGTTGCTTAGGAAAAAGTTGATGATGATCAGCAGCCATTGTGGAGAACTTTAAAAAATAGGAAAAAGGCAGGTTCTAATAAAATCTCTCATAATGCCCCGACAGAGAAAATGTAAGTGGATCATTTTTCGAATGTAAAGTCTTTATGTAATGATAATCCTGAAGAGGTCCGAGAGCTTGATGAACTTCTTTCTCGTCAAAATCCTCAGTTTTTTATTACTAGTTATGATATGGGTATAGCTATAAAGAGTCTTAAAAATAAAAGTGCAACAGACCATGATGGAATTTCTTCCAGTTATCTGAAACTTGCCCCAGCTTCATTTTTTGCTAAGCTTTTGTGTTTTTTTAATCTTATTCTTTTGTCTGGGCAAGTGCCAACTTTTTTGAAAACAGGGATAGTTACGCCGGTTCCAAAGTATGGAAAAAGCAAGCACCAGACTTGCAATTCTTTTCGGCCTATTACTAAAGGTTCTCAACTAAGTAAGATGTTTGAACTTAGTGTTAAATCTCTTTTTGTTTCGCTTGATTTCGGTTCAAATCAATTAGGGTTCACTAGGGGTATGGGTTGTGATCATGCACATACTACTTTTTCAAATTTAAATTCTTTATGGCTTAAAGGAGACCCGTTATATTGTGTATTAATATATATTAAAGGAGCTTTCGATAATATTTCTCATGCATCTGGTCTAGTTAACTTACTAAAATATGGTTTACCACATAACCTGGTTAATATTTTTCGCTCGTGGTATTCTGGACTTAAAGTTCGCATTGCCTCTGGATCCATAATTTCTGCTGATGAAGTTGTAGTTAGGAGGGGGGTTAGACAGGGGGGACATTATCGTCGTCTGTTTTCAATTTGTGTCTAAAAGATTGTTTTGCTTCATTAAGAACCTCTCTGATTTACTTAGCAGCTGAAATCAGTTATTTGGCTTATGCTGATAACATTATTTTACTTAGTCGGTCAAAGACTGTGTTGATTGAAAATTTTAAGATTTTAGCAAATGAGTTGAAGAAAAAAGTAATAGAAATTAACCTTGCGAAATGCCAGTATTTTGTGATTAATGACCCTCTTGGCTCTCCTCCTCTTGATTGCGGTAATGATCAGATTTTGGATCATTTCGGACTTTGGACTCGGTGATATACCTAGGTGTCCCATATTCTTCTGTAAAAAGACTTTCACCTTTTCTAATATTAAGCTCTCTGGAAGTTAAAATAATAAAGACGTTCGGTTTCCTCCTTCATCTGCGGGGTAATATGAGAAGGGATGTATTAGCTAGACTATATCAGTCAACGGTTCTACCTTTGATTAGCTTTCCAGCGGTGATTTTGAAAACTTTCCCATCTTCTAATTCATCTCAAATTAAAGTTGTGTATTTTAGATATCTTAAATTTGTACAAGATTTTCCGCTAAGTGCTCGTAATACTTCTTTAAAATATACATGGACTAAGGGACCCGCTTAATGTAATAAAGATGAAGTGTGAGCTTTTAGTTCAAAAGGCTCGAAATTATCTTGAATATGGAAATGTATTCCCGTTTTTTGAAAAAATCTAACCGATGTTAACCGATTGACGTAGATGGTTGTATTTATCGGTAGTTCTGGTTTTGTTAATTGTAAGTTGTGTCATTATATTTTATATTTATTGAATGTATTCCTCATAGTGCATCCTGAGTGAAAATAAAAGTATTATTATTATTATTATTATTTAAACGAAAAAAAAATCCTAAATGAACTTTGAAACATCAACAGAATGTAACAATGACAAGGTAAATTAAGACACTACAAAATATTCCAAGTCTTACATTTCAACGAAAAAAATTCCAAAATGAACATTGAAACATCAGCAAAATATAACAATGACAAGGTAAACCACAACACAACACTAAAAAAAATATTCCAAGTCTTATATTTCAAGGAAAAGTTCAATTCAATTCAATTTATTAAATACTATAATAAATACATAAATACACTTAAGCGCTAGAGGTCCCAAGATAAACACAATGCGAGAAAAAAAACTGCTACACAATAACCTTTGACTTAATTTTATCCAAACTGAAAATGTCCTGTAATTTATTAAAATTCCAAACCATTAATAATATTATTAAACAACGGGGTTCGAATCTCATTCAACATATTAAGAGAGGACAAAAGAAAAAAAAATATAAAGTAAAGCGGAAAAAATAGATAAAGCAAAATGAATAAAGAAATAAAGAAAAAAACGAAATTATATCAAGCCTTAGAGAATATTTTTCAGTAAAGGGAAGAAGAGTTTTTGATAAGAGAAAGTTCACTGGGAATAGAGTTCCAATGATCAATTGCTCTATAAATTGGTGACCTCTGAGCTGCTGAGGATACCCTTTTAGGCAGCTAAAATTAGTGAACAGAGCTCCGAAGCAAAGTCTGGCACTTACGTGTTGATGCTAGATCAAAGTAGGATAAGATGTTTGGAGGAAGCGAGAAATTGAAGGCTCGATGAGCTAGTTTTAGGTTCTGCTTCTTGATATCCACATCTAAGGCATCTAGACCTGTACCACTGTAAAGATCAGCTGTAGGATAGAGTCGGGGAAGGCGAAAAGCTGCCTTCACCGCTCTATTCTGTGCTGTTCAGAGTTGCCGAAGGGAAGAATAGTTAGTATTGCCCCACACAGTGCAGCAATAAGAAAGATAAGGAAGGACAAATGCATAGTAAAGAGAAAGCTTTACATCGGGAAGAAGAAATTGATTGGCACGATGATGCATAGACACTTGACGAGAAATTATAGAATTTGTATAGGAAATATGAGTTTTGAAAGAAAAAAAACAATCAACGTGCACACCAAGAAGTTTAACACAAGAGCACTGGGGAATTATATCAGTACCATAAAAAACAAAGATTGCTGGGGAAGGTTCAGACATGTGGTGTGGGGTTCGAAAATGAATAATGCTACTCTTAGAGCTATTCAACAGCATCCCGTTCTACTCACACCAATCACGCACATGGTTGAGCAGAAGCTGAGCCTTAGCAACAGCAGAGGGAGATCATTAGAAACCACAAAAAAAATCACTATCGTCTGCAAACAAAACAGTGTGGGTATCAAGGTTAGGAGATGGAGGAAGGTCATTAATATAAATAAGAAAGAGGAGTGGTCCCAAAACTGAGCCTTGAAGTACCCCTTTGGAAACCGAAGCTAGATCCGAATATTTTCCATCGTAACACACAAACTCAGATCTATTAGACGGGTAAGATTTAAACCATTCAAAGGCAATTCCCCGAACTCCAAGTAGAGACAGTTTTCCCAGTAAGACAAAATGATCTACCATGTCGAAAGCTTTATAAAAATCAAGAAATAGTCCTAAAACACAACGACCCTTGTCTATGTTAACACGCATGAATTCTGTAACGTCAACTAGAGCACATGCAGTAGAGAGTTTAGGTCGGAAGCCATACTGGTGATCAGACAGAACAGAACCGCTTCCAATTGAAGCACCAGTAGACAGGAATGAAAAAAGCCTCTTCTGCACAACTTTTTCAAGTAATTTCGAGAAAATTGGGAGAATTGATATAGGTCTATAATTTGACACTAAGCTGGTGTAACCCTTCTTAAAAAGAGGGAGTACTTTTGCAATTTTAAACGAATCAGGGTATACACCTTTTGAAATAGATAGATTAAAAATACGGGTAAGAGGTTCAACAACATAAGAAGAAACAAACTTAAGCACATGGTTTGTTAGTCCAAGCGCATCAGCTGTGTTACTGCTACTTAAAGAAGAAATAAAATCACAGATCTCTATGCTTGTACAAGGAGTTGGAAAAATACTTCTCTCAGCTGGTGAAGATTTACCTAGTTTAGGAAAGGAGGGGGTCTTAACAGTTGTAGGCTGGTAAAGTAAGATTTGAAGGCACTAGATACAGTTGCTTGTTCAGTAGTTGAACTATCTGCATTCTTGAAGGCAGTAGGCTGTTTCTTTGATTGTGTCCTACGAGATAAAGCTTCATTAACTACACTCCAAACTTCCTGTAAATTATCTTTGCATTCCTGAAGTTTCAACAAAAAATAATTCTTCTTAGCTAGTCTAATTGTTGATGTTAATACATTCTTATAATGCTTATACTTTGATAAATCATCAGGATCAAGGCTTTTGCAAGCCAGCTTAAAAAGCTCTGACTTCTGCATTGTTGATCTCACAAGACTAGGAGACATCCAAGGCATCCTGGGTTTATATTTACTAGAAGATTTTACTAGGGGAAATTTTTTTTGTCAATTAGTGTTGTCAGCCGACTCATTAATGAGGCTGAAGCCCTATTAACATCTTCAGAATTCATTACTGAACACCAATCACTAGCACTAAGATCAGACATAAGGTTATGAACATTGCTCTGACTATAAATTCTTGAATAAGACTCACCTCTGGTATCCTCTTGGCTCAGCATTTTTAATTTGGGAACAGAACAATAAATTGGAAAATGGTCAGAAAGATCAGAGAAAATAATACCAGAGGAAAATTTAATATCATTTTTAGAAGACGGAAAAATGTTGTCACTCAGAGTTGCAGAAGATCTGACTGGATCAACACGAGTATGAAAGAAAATACAAGGAAGAAGGCCAGAGGAAGAAATCGATTCAAAAAAACGGTCAGACTCATTATCACACCCAATTTTCAATAAATTTCTGTTAAAGTCTCCAAGCATAAAAACATTTCTTGAAGCAAGCTTATCAACTGAGTACATTTCATCAATTAATTCAGAAAATTTCGCAATTGGGAAAGGTGGAGGCTTATAAAATAAACAAATAGTGTCACAATTTACTGTATCACATGACAGGTCAACAATGAATGCATACACATTCTATTATTCACGACTGGATCAAAAATCTTCTCAAGATCTGAACGTCTCGCAACATTAAGATTACTTCTGACAAAAAGGGATATACCACCAGAGCACTTAGTTAGAGATCTAGTTGAGTGGTATGCAGTAAAACCTGGTATGTCATACACAGCCATATCATCACTTGAAGACAGCCAGGTCTCTGAGACCTACTACATCATAAGGACAGTTGATACCACCAATATATTGCAGAACATTACCCCATTTGTACCCTAAACCTTGCACATTCAAAGTAAACACATTAAAGTTTTTAACAGAAGACATTGAGGGCAGCAATTTTTCAAAGTAATGTTGATAAGAATGGTAACAACAATCAGACTGATGAACAGATTTTAATAGAGGATCATTTTCACTATCATCACTAGAAACAAAGGGTGAATCAAAACACACTGAATCTAGAAGAGAAAGTGTAGTTAGGAAACAAAAAGAATCTTGAGTATCATCCATTTTCATTATCCAATATTAGGAAAAGTGGTGAAACAGATAAAGCTAAATTAGTGTGGACAGGATTCCAAAACGAACTTTGAAACATGAACAGAATGTAACAATGGCAAGGTAAACCACAACACAACACTATAAAAATATTATAAGTCTTTAATTTCAACGAATAAATTCCAAACTAAACTTTGAAATATCAACAGAATGTAACAGTGACAATGTAAACCACGAGACAACACTACAAAAAGTATTCCAAGTCTTCCATTTCAACGAAAAAATTCCAAAATTAAGTTTGAAACATCAACAGAATGTAACAGTGACAAGGTAAACCACGACACGATACTACAAAAATGTTCCGTCTTATATTTCAATGAAAAAATTCCAAAATGAGCTTTGAGACATGAACAGAGTGTAACAATGACAAGGTAAACCATAACACTACACTAGAAAAATATTCCGAGTCTTAAATTTCAATGAACAAGTTCCAAAATGAACTTTGAAACATCAACAAAATGTAACGGTGACAAGGTAAACCACGACACAACACTACAAAAATATTCCTAGTTTTTCATTTCAATGAAAAAAAAAATCCAAAATGAACTTTGAAACATGAACAGAATATAACAATGACAAGGTAAACCACGACACTACAAAAATAATCCAAGTCTTACATTTCAACTAAAAAAAGATCCTGAATGAACTTTGAAACATCAACATAATGTAACAATGACAAGGTAAACCACGACACTATAAAAACATGCCAAGTCTTACATTTCAACGAAAAAATTCCAAAATGAACTTTGAAACATCACCAGAATTTAACAATGACAAGGTAAACCACAACACACGACTACAAAAATATTCCAAGTCTTATATTTCAAGGAAAATATTCCAAAACGAACTTTGAAATATCAATAGAATGTAACAGTGACAACGTAAACCACGACAAAACAGTACAAAAAATATTCGAAGTCTCACATTTTAATGAAAGAATTTGAAAATGAACTTTGGAACATCAACAGAATGTAACAGTGACAAGGTAAACCACGACACAACACTACAAAAATATTTCAAGTCTTACTTTTCAGTGGAAAAAAATCCAAAATGAACTTTGAAACATGAACAGAATGTAACAATGACAAGCTAAACCATAACTCTACACTAGAAAAATGTTCCGAGTCTTACATTTCAATAAACAAATTCCAAAATGAACTTTGAAACATCAACGGAATGTAACGGTAACAAGGTATAAACCACGATACAACACTAAAAGAATATTCCAAGTCTAACATTTCAATAGAAAAATTCCAAAATGAACTTTGAAACATGAACAGAATGTAACAATGACAAGGTAAACCCCAACACAACACTAAAAATATTCCATGTCTTACATTTCAAGGAAAAAATTCCAAACCGAACTTTGAAACATCAACAGAATGTAACAGTGACAATGTGAACCAGAATTTATTCACCGATACTTATATTTTGTCAATTTTATCAAACGCATCTGATAAAGAACGTTGGTAAAGAATGTATTCACTCTGATACTTAGATTGTGTTAATGCCATGCGACGTATCCGACAAAAAACACCGATAAAGAAATTATTCACTCTGATACTTAAATTTTCTCAATTTTTTATCAAATGTATCTGACAAAAGAAGATGATAAGAGAATTTATTCTCTCTGATACTTTGATTTTGTGAATGTTATCCGATGTATCCGAAACAGGATGTTGATAAAGAATTTATCCAATCTGATACTTAGATTTTGTCAATTTTATCCGATATATCTGACAAAGATGTTGATAAAAAAAAATTATTTACTCTGATACTTAGATTTTGTCAATGTAATCCTATGTATCCGACAAAAGATGTTGATAAAGAATTTAATCACTCTGATACTTAGATTTTGTTAATACTATTATCCGACGTATCCAGCGAAGGATGTTGATAAAGAATTTATTCTCTCTGACACTTAGATTTGTCAATTTTATTTGACGTAACCGACGAAAGATATTGATAAAGAATTTATTCAATTTGATTCTTAGATTTTGTCAGTTTTATCCGACGTATCTGACAAAAGATGTTGATAAATGATTTATTCACTCTGATACTTAGATTTTGTCAATGTTATCCTATGTATCCGACAAAAGATGTTGATACAGAATTTAATCACTCTGATACTTAGATTTTGTCAATGTTATCCCGTGTATCCGACAAAAGATGTTGATAAAGAATTTAATCACTCTGATACTTAGATTTTGTCAATTTTATCCGACGTATTTGACAGAGGATGTTGATAAAGGATTTATTCACTCAGATACTTAGATTTTGTGAATGTTATCCTATGTATCTGACAAAAGATGTTGATAAGGAATTTATTCGCTCTGATACTTGATTTTGTCAATTTTATCCGACGTGTCTGACAAAAGATGTTGATAGTGAATTTATTCATTCTGATACTTAGATTTTCATAATGCTATCCGACAAATCTGATAAAAGATGTTGACAAGGAATTTATTCACTTATATTTAGATTTTGTTAATGTTATCCTATGTATCCGACAAAGGATGTTGCTAAAGAATTTAATATATAGAAAAAAACAAAAAAACTAGGTAGTGAAAAATAAAAATAAAAAGATGTCATTCGTTTGTTCTTTCAATGTACAAAAAAAAACTGTTTGAAAATATGCAATAAAATATATAGTATCAATGAGTATACATTGAGTACCACTAATATAACTGCATTAGAAAAAGAATAAAAAGAAGTTGATAAATTTTCTAAGTCCCAAAAATTTCAAGTCAGAAAAAAGTGCTACTACAAACGTTATTTTTCTATTAGTAAAAGTCACGACTAACATATCAATATCATTCCCATTTTGCATTTCGAAAATATTAAATGTAATTTTTTTGTTTAAGTATATTTCATATAATTTTGAGACATATAAAAAAAATTGAAAAAATTTTCATGTTTAAAAAAATATAAAAATTAAACAAAAAAAATAAACTTCAAAAAAGTATGAAAAAATAAGGGAAGGCCCCAGAAAGCTGGGGGAAGGGGCCCCTTGGAAGTTTAGATCCTTGGCGGTTAGGGTCATTGGTCGTTGCGGTCCTTGATGATTCAAATCAATAACCATCTCACTAGTTGATTTCTAAGGTTTTCTAAGGATTGTTCTGAATTTCTATATTAAAATTCTTTTCTTTGCATCTATAACTTTATTAGTTTCAACTTTTTAGTATACTCCATTGCTAAAGAATATTATATACTGCCCCCATCCCTCATAATGTACGAGTGTATTATAGCGAGCACAGCCGAGAAGTGAAAGCTAGGTCAAGTCACGTAATCTTTTCTTGACGCCTACGACTCTATTAGTTTCAACTTTTTAGCATACTCCAATGCTAAAGCATATTTTATATTGCCAACACTCCCCAATTGGTACTTGTGCATTATACAGAACACAGCCAAGAAGTAAAGCTAGGTCAAGTCACAAGATCATCTTGGCGCCTACGACTCTATTAGTTTCTACGTTTTAGTATGCTCCATTGCTGAAGAATATTATACATTGCCCCCATCCCTCATTATGTACTTGTGTATTATTCAGAACACAGCCAAGAAGTGAAAGCTATGTCGAGTCGCATAATCTTCTTGTCATCACTAACCGTTTCCATAGAGTGATACACATGAGGTTATTCTAACATTTATGTCACGTTGCATAAGACGTACCATCCCCTCAGACTCACCTATATTGATAAACGATATTAATCCCTTTATCACTGTCATACGATCCAATTACATAAAAATAAAAATGTTATCATCCTCTATTTCATCCTATTATTCAAATCATCAATTAAGTTCATTAAGACCAGAGTCTTAATAGAAGCTTTCTGTGAAAATTAATTTTTGGCAATTTCAAACATTGCCGAGAGGTCCTAGAAAACGGTGTTGATTGGAAACAAAAAACTGATCCATTTGAATCAGCATATCTGAAAACCTTAAAAACTGTAGTCCTATGGAATTATAAACCCTAAGAATTCCTTGAGCAACAAGGAAAATCAATTTTTCGCATTTCCTCTGAAAACAGAAATCCTTCAATTGTGGTCTTATTAATAGAATTTTTCTGTAAAAAATAAATTTTTGGCAATTTCAAACATTGCCGAGATGCCCTAGAAAATGGTATTGAATGGAAACAAAATATCGCTTAAACATATATATGACATTATTAACTTTGACTTTATGCATATCCCCAATACTATGTACCTTTTTCAAAAGGTATTAGCTAGGAGTCTGCACCCCCACAGATTTCCCTCTCTTCGTAAATTTAAATAATTATTGTCAAGACATCCTTGCAAAAAAAAGATGACCCAAAATGTATACTACTTTATTAGTTACAACTTAATGCATACTCCAATACTAAACAATATTTTATATTATAAATTATATTAGTCCAATAAACCCTTTTTCTCATGTCAATTGAGAATAGTTTGAACTTTAAAACAATTTTAAAAATAGATACATATTACCAGTCCTCTGATCACGTGTGTACATGTTTCTGTGTCGGTCTAATAAGTAGGTCAAATCCTTGTCTGTATTACAGAATAAATGGTCGGTTTACAGAATATCGTTGTTACCTTAGTATTAAAAATAGAATTTCTGTCTGATTGCTCTTACAGATGTAGTACTGGCTATTTTTATTGACCCAAATTTAGTGTTCGTCCAGTAGCATGTAAAGATATACATGGTCGGAATATATAATGTTCTGGTAAGTTTATATGGTGTTCGTATAGGAGTTATATATAGGTAACTACTGTCAATAGGTATTTATGTTTTGACAGGCAAAAAATATTATCAAAATTTTCTAATTAGTTTGCTTGATTATTATCAAGGTTAAACGTGCTGTCCCAAAAACTTCATAACTCCACAATAGCCTTTGCAACAAGAGGAAAAAGAAGAAAGAGTAAAAAGTACCGGTTTTTTAGATAACCTATCAGTAGACCTACGATGGTCAAGGGGGCAAATGATGTTCTTGGCACCCTAATCGAATTTCTTTTAATTTATGAATATTTCTGATTTATTCCAATTTAATAAAAAAGCAAACCCAATTTCAAGAATGTAATTCGGATTAACCATTATAAGTTATTCTTCAACAAATATTGATACGCTGGTACATTTTATTCTAAGAAAAAACTAAATGAATAAAAATAAGCACCCAAAAAAGATAAATAAGTACAGTTCGCAAAAATTATGTTCCGCTGGTATTTATTTGAGCCTAATTGCCAGTTTGAACCGCAGTGATTTTTTGGTTTCAGCCATATTTTTCAATGGCTGAATGTATTTCTAATAATTTTAATCATACTATTGTTATATGCCGTTAAAAATGTAAAATGCATACTAGGTTTTTTATGACTGTAAGATTTCAGACCGCAAGGTTATAATTACAACCATAATTAAAATAGCGCTGTCACTAGACCCTATTACGTAAAGCTGTTACAACCAAGAAAAAAACAGATGAATTGGGCTGTTACAACCAAACAACGGAATGTTCACGATTTTAACAGCCCAAGATCATACGTCATGAATTCTCTTCGCATTGATTGATGAAAATATGTAAGAGCTATGCCCTTCATGCACTTAATGAAATGAATTTGTCAAAATTTTCTAGTTTTGAAACTAGCTTACATTAAGCAACAACATAATAGATATTAACATGGACCAAAGTTTTGAATTAGAAATATCTTTTTATAAAGACTGTGCGATTTGCAAAAGCCATTACCATGACTTCAGCAATTCATATGAAAGTAATGCAACACATTTAGAAATCGTGGAAAAGGAAATATACAAAGATAATCTGGAAGAAATGAGGAGAAGAATTACATCGGAGTTAGAGGAGAGGCACTGGAATGGTTCCAGTCTTACCTTAGAAATCGGCGCATTTACATAGAAGATCCGTTGAATGATATCCTGGTTGACTTCGGAGTGCCGCAGGGATCGATCCTGGGTGCACTGTTATTTCTCGTTCACGTGAATGACCTAAGTCACCTTCTTAATCCAAATTTAAGAGCTTCGAGGTGCAGCAAACTATGCTGTGGTGAAGACGCTTCCGATGATGACAGTGACTCTGATGAAGTAGTGGCTTTCGCAGATGACACTATAGTGGCCTCCTGTGATACTAGCATGTCACCACTCCAGAGTAAACTACAAGTCATCTTGGAGGAAACTTCCACTTGGATGGACACAAATCGACTTGTAATGAATGTTGAAAAATCGTGTGTTCTCTTCTTTTTGAGGATCAGAACTCTTCATCCAGAAATAACTGGAATTACGACTTCTCAAGGAACAATTTGGTGATCGGAAATATGTTTTACCAGGTATCTAGGTGTACTTTTGGACGAAAACCTATCCTTTTTACATCACATCCAGGCTCTGGAACTGAAGCTCTCCCACAATCTTGGCATTATAAAAAACCTGAGGCACACATTTCCACAAAAAAACTTCGTCTAATTTAGAACAGACTTCTGAAACCTCATCTCCAATATTATGCAACAATTTGGCAGTCAACGTTCAAATCATACTTGAAGAGACTTGATTCAATCCATAGGCATGCACTGAAAATAATTGGAAGTATAGTTGACTGCCTCTCTCTTTGTTCACTCTATCGTCTGTCGTGCTCAGTTTATGTTTTTAGGTTCTTTTCCTGGTTACTTCCATCTCCTTTCCGCTATCTCTTTAGGTTGACATCTGAACAATATAATCAAAACACCCGATCTACTTTTGACATCTGGGTAAGACGAACACCAACGGTACGCTCAGATTTCCCCCCAGATGTGAATTGCGCTATAGAGTGGAACATGATTCCACAAGAGGTAAAATGTAAGAGCTCACTTGGGTCCTTCAAAAATAATTTAACGAAATATATAGTGAAAGGTCAATTAATAAGAAGTTAATTTGGATGAAAACAAGTCTAGTATTTAAGATAATTTTTATTATTTTTAGTATTTTATGTGGGGTGACTTTGCTTCCGGGGGGAAGGAGATAGGAGTGATGTGAGAGCCGTTCTGCATGATAATGATGAATATTTATGTTTATGTGTCTCAACGTCAAATGTGTGACAGATCAGTGTCTTTTTCGTTATATTATTTCGTTTTCTTTTTTAAATCAGCCCCCGATTGATGATGATGATAAAAATAGAGAGAAATTCAGGGTAGGCTCATCAGTTTCTACAGTGAAAGAGAGTAACCAATATCACAAGAAACAATGCAAACGAAGGACAACCTCTCCATTTCAAGGAAGGTATCGCAAACGGAGGTTCGATATGGCAGAAAAGGAAGATCGAAAGAAAAGACATAGAAAAGATAGATCCCTCTACGGGCATAGCTCACGGTCTTCAAGAAATAGGAGAGAAGACAGCTAAGAGAGAACTAGGAAATACAAGGCTCCGAAATCCTTCTGGGGGAGCTAATAGGTTTTATAAGTTTTCTGCTTTAGATGCTGATATGCTTATAAAAAAAACAATATTCTTT
>JAPEVW010000104.1:412500-487500 GCA_027921565.1 Artemia sinica | reverse complement strand
ACATTAATGAAATTGTTGAGTTTTTTCAGGAAAAATGGCCGCCAACAGTGAATTTAGGAAATTTAGCTTTGTCTCTGTTGTTATTTGCGGATGATGCGTCGCTGATAGCTAGAAGCGCCGAAGATTTGCAAATATTGTTGAACATATTAGATGTTTATTTGGGAAAAAAGAAAATGAGATTAAATATCCAAAAGACTGAAATTGTAGTTTTTGGGACAAATGAAAATAATGATAAATTTTTCTTTAAGGGTATTGAGTTGAAAAAAAGTACAACTTTTAAGTACTTAGGGTTTGTATTAAATAATAAAGGAAATTTGAAGGATCATGTGAAAGAAATGGTGGGTAGAGGTAAAGCGGTTTCTTCAGCAGTTTTAAAGAATTCAGCTTTAAATGAAATTAAAAATATTAAAATGCATAAGTATTTATTTGAATCGAAAATTCGTCCTACTATTCATTATGGTGCGGAACTTTGGGGATATGAGGTAATCCCGCAATTAGAAATGGTTCAACTACAATATTATAAAAGATTGGTTAGGGTACATGCTACAACTCATACACAGGCTCTTAAGGGAGATCTAGGTTTGTTTTCGCTGCATAAAGAAAGGATACTACAGGTAGTAAAATTTTGACTGAAAATTATCTAATACCAGATGAGAGGCTTATGAAAGCCGCATATTTTTAATTATTACAGCAAGGTAGAAAAAGATCGTGGCCATTCCATGTTAAAGCCCTCCTTGATAAAGCCGGACTTTCATACGCTTAGAATGAATGTCTTGGTCCAACAGGCGATCCAGAGGAAATTTATCGGAAGCTAAAACATGTTAAGGAGGATCAAGAGATCCAACTCTGGCATGAACAGATTCGAAAACCTGAAACCTTGCGCCAGTATTCTAAGATTAAAGAATCTTTTGGACTAGAATATTATTTTAAGCTGAATTTGCCACCGGAAAACTTGCGCCTGTGGTTCCAGGTCCGAGCGAATGGTTTGCCCTTAAAAAGTAGATTAAAAATATTTGAATGAAATGCTCAGGGTCCGAGATCATGTTATACTTGCTCTTTATGTGGTATGGAGGAAGAAAATTTGCTCCATTTTTTGACGGTGTGCCAGGGGCTTTCAGATTTGAGATTGAAGTATTTAGGTGATGGGGAAGTGTTTTTTCCTGGGATCCTTAAATCTTCATCCCGGGAGACGATTATAGAAGTGACTGGATTTATAAAAGAGGGTTTAAAAAGATGTAAATAATGGGTAAAGTGTAGTTATACCATTTTTTTAAGGCTGTTGTCTTATATAATCATTGTAATGTTTGTGTATGGCCTAGCGGCTGTATAAATTATCTATCCATATCGTATTTCAGATTAAAGTCAGCCGTATTTATTCAACAATAAAAACTGAAGTTAAAAACTTTCAAATAAAAAAAAATTCAATTAATGCTGATTTTGAACACGTTTTGTGCCTGACTGTTTAAGATTAAGAGTTTGAGTCAATAAAACAGAAACGAACAATTTATATGCTCTTAATTATGAAGCCAGAAGCACAGATATTAAGGCTATTAATGGAAGCATTACAAAATACTTTTTGCTGAAAAATAGCTGAAAAGGCATAGAAGTTTTTATGCAAAAATTAACCGTGTTTATTTAAAAATCGAAAAAAACTTTCAATTCAGTATTTTTTCTAGCCATTCTGAACACAAAAGCAGTAAAAAATTGCCACAGGCAAGTTTCAGATTAGTTTCTCTTTAAACGTGTTGCACAGTGAACGCAGTTCACGCCTATAAGTCTTGATGACACATCCTCTTTGCCTGGTCTCTGGAAGGGATCATGTTTGCAAGAGACGAGTTGTGGTGTCAATTCTCGAAATTTAGAGGGGGCGGGGGGGGGGTCGATGACAATACCAAAAAAGGCAACTTTCAATGGAAATATCCCTAAGACCTAAGGAGGGAGAAATTATGGAGTACGCTTTTCTATGCGATTTTGTGGTGCCTCAAGAAATTGATGATGCTTCTGTAAAGCAATCTTTCTTCTTATAGCGTCTGTTTTAACATATTTAAAATGTTTGCCAAGAAAATGCTGCCTTTTCTTTGAAAAACCAGTTGGTCATTTTCTATGCTCTTTAATCACTGGAAGAAAATACTGCATTGAAGCAGCAGTAGATTGGGAATAGAACTTTAATATAAAAAAAATATGCTACTGATGGTTTTGATACAACTGGGCAATTTTTCTAAAATGGACAGAAAATAACATGTTACAAATCATCCACATCCTTCTCTAACTTGATAGATCTGTATGTCTAAAGGTGGTGATTTCGAAGAAGCTCTTGTATTCTAATAAAACATAAACAACCAAAGATGTCACAACTGAATAAAGAAAATCAAGATTTTCAACAATTTCCAATCCACAAAAATATAAAAAAAAAGGGAATCCAGCACTCAAGAAAAAACTACAGTGTAGTAAATAAACGACCAAGAGTCCAATTTCAAATTATCTTAGAAGCTAGGTTACAGTATGCCATGGCTTCTTAAATCAAATTCTATGAAAGTTTGCAAAATTGAAATGAAACTAAGTATTGAGCTTTCCAAGTCTGGTTGTAGCAAAAAAAGAATATTTACGAAGATGGTAGATACATCGCCCTAGGATGGTAGATCTTTCTCCACTGTTCTATGGAAAAGTCATCCCACTCCTCAGAGTTTTTACTCCCCTCCCAGATTTAAAAAAAATTTTTTTTGGTATTTCATTGAAAAAAAAAACGAAAAATAGACAAACTGTCCCCTCCCAGATTTAATACATTTTGTCCCCTCATCCCAACATTTGAATTGGTGCCATTGGCTGTCATACAAGGATAGTTGTTTTACGAATAACCCTCTTTGCCCTAGTGTCAACCACATTTTCTAAAGCCACTAATAGGCAATGGGTCATCATTATCATCAAACAATAATCAAAATTCTTGTTACCAGCCTACTTTCTGTTAGTACTGAAGTGATAAGCTTTTCAGGGATTTCTTGAATAGGATCCCGTATGCAAATAGTATGATGTCACTGCAATCAGGTTTTGAGAATGTCCAGGATACGCGAAGCCAGTTAAATAAAGTTTTTATTTAGACACCCAAGTTAAAAAATCATCTTAGAACACTTGTAGTCTAAAAAAAAACCTAACCAGTATTATACTAATACAGTCATAATTGAATGAAAAATGAGACTTCCTACAATTTCCACTCAATGAATACATAAAAAAAGAAAACAAATGAATCAAAAATCCGCAGTATAATAAGCGAATCCATTTTTAAATTAATTTAGAAGCTAGATTACAATATGCTAATGTCTGTTGTTTACCTCTTTTACAAGTTCGCCAAAACAAAATGTAACTAAGCATCGAGGTATAGTCACAAAAAAAAGACACAAAAAGGATAAGAACACTTATGAACAGTGACGTACTTCAGCAATTATCTCCTATATTGTTAGTCAAATTGTACAACTAAATTACGTTTAACAGATTTAGAAATTAGACCTTACTGGGTAGAGGGATGCTGACTGATGACCAATTGTCATAAGAGTGGGCAGCGAGACATGAGGAAGTTGATTTGTAATTTGAGGTGGAAGAACACCAGATGTGGGCTATGAATACATTGAGCGTGTCTGAGACTGCACCATCGGCTGGATACTATTCCTTGATGGTATTCCTTTTTGCATCATCTGATAGGAAGGCTGTACCATTGGTGTTTGATTTTGAGCATTTCCACCACCTAGAAAATATCAATTATAATGGAAACTCGTTTTCAAATACATGTCTGCAAATAATATTTATTTATTAAAAACTCATCATAACAAAAAAGACGGAGACAAATATCTGTCAAACTCTTCATTTACAGAAGACAAAAACAAAAGTAAGAAAAATAAAATAAACAAAAGCACAACTAGAAACACTACTAGAGACAAGAATACGATGAAAAGAATTTTTGAAGAAGAAAGACGAGGATAGAAGGATAAATACCAAAATCCATTTTTGAAAACAGTTTTGAAAAGGGCAACTCACTATTTTTAAAAGGGCAACTTTGAGTTGCCCTTTTACCGTTGTTTGGCGAGGGCATTTTTTAATTTAGTGTTTCCTTTCGAGGTTTGCTTTGTTTCAATTTGTCCTTAGGACTTTCATTGGTATATTGTTTTACTGTTTATTTACTTTTGTGCACTGAGGGCTGTCGAGCGAAGGTCTCGACGGAAATGTCTGCACATTCATCCTTCCTTTTTTCACTGGCTGGAATTATCCTTGTTATTTCTTCTTCGATAGTTTTTCCATTTTGTCAAGAATAGTTAGAGTGGTCTTAGAAATTATTCATCATTGCAATACTAACGTCAATAGACTAGAGCCATCCCAGCAGAGTCGATACCGCACAGAACTTGCCATCCTATGTCCTTCAGGATGAGGGTTCTATTCCCGTTGCTGACAATCTCAATTCCTGGTGTAGGACAGGGTGGTGTGAATCGGTATGTCTAGCCATCTAGGATGTAGAGGTAATGGACCTTTAAGGCTTCGGCCTCGGTACACTTGGGTTCACTCCGCCACAAATTACGCAAAATAACGTCGATAGGCAATATAGACAGTAATTAACTTGACACAATGAATTAGCTTATCAAACAATTTTTTAGAGCCCAAATTTAGTTGTTTAATTGCTTTTTTAATCGTTTGCTAGATGCGGAAGTATATACAGCCGAAATTTTAGACAGAGGGATGAGTGTCTATCCTACCCACTTTTGCAAGAATGACTGGACGTATATACACATTTTCCACTTTTCGTTCAGAAAAGCTGAGGTTTATAAACAAAATTAATCCCGTAAAAAATTGAAGGTGAATTTACTTTACATCACTTTTATTGCCTTTTGATTACAAACTGTAGTACTAGAATATCTTTCAATGCTAATATTGACTATTTTTATTGGAATACAGAAATGAAAATGAAGCGTTCTTCCACTAAAAAAAATAGCCAAAATAGGACGTAAATTCATATTCAAATAGAGCGTGATGAAACAAGGGTTTCAAGATTTGGGCGAAAAAAAAAATCCAACAAAAAGTCTAAAAAAAGTCGTATGATTTTTCTGATGAAATTTAAGCAATAGCCTAACATTAGGAAAATGAAAATTAACCTGTTCCAAGACCATGTTAATCGAGAGAGGGGATTTCACCCTCTTCCTCAGTAGAGGGGTAGCAATTTTATTACATGAATTTAACTATTGAATTTGAACTTAACTATGGTTAAGTTCTTTGTTGTCTTAACTATGGTTAAGACAACTTGAATTTAACTATGGTTCTAATTTTAGGAAGCAGAAGGCCAGAATTGGTGGCCACAAGAATGGTAGGTGGTGATTGTAGAAAAAGTCAAGACAGATGGTCCGAGTAATTGAGAGGCAAATCTGGAATAAGCTCTTTTTAGGATTGTATAAAAATGATGTCATTTCATTTGTTGATAGGAAAGTCTATCTATCATCCGTCCATGTGTCATTCCTAGGGCAGAGCAAAGGTAGATAGGCTAGACATAGAATTAAGGGATGAAAGATTGGATTAATTTTGGGTTGACACGTGACGGACAATGTCCACTGGACAGAGGGGCCATCAAATGGCCCCTCTCACCCACTCCCTTCTTCAGGGATGCCTACCAAATTTGGACAGCCAAAGAATACAAAACAGAAGAGTTCAATAAAAGGAGGAACTGCTTCCAGATACATATGAGCCAAGAATGCTAAATTAGAAGCATTTAAGTTGTACCGTAATATGCTGAAATCAATTATTCGGAGAGCTAAAACAGTTTATTTTACAAAAAGATCTGTTGATTGCGGTAAAAATATAAAGAAGACGTGGGACGTGATTAAGGAAGTTAATGGGCCATCCAGAAAACTAGAAGGTCTCCCTAAGTCTCTTATGGTGGACCATCAACTTATCACAGAAAAAGCCCAAGTATGACATCATATGAACAAATTCTTTGCGCAGATAGGGAAAAAAACTGCTAATAGCGTTTCCTACTGCTCGGTGTCACAGACTTGGAAGCAGTTCCTAGGCCCCCATGCTTGAAATCAATGGTTCTTGAGGACGTTACGGTGCAGGAAATTACAAATATTGTTTTGTCTTTAATGAATTCTTCAACAGGTTTGAAAAAAATTTCTGCTAAAGTAATTAAACATATCCTTCCATCGATTATCACCCCACTTTGCCATTTGATTAATAGGTCATTTCAACTAGGAGTATTTTCTCAACGTCATAATTGTCGCGTCTGATAGCTCTCTTTAAAGGAGGTGACCGTGAGGATCCTGGGAACAATAGGCCGATATCTCTTTTGTTAGTGTTCTCTAAGATATTTGAAAGGCCAATGCTCAAATGTCTGGTGAGATCTCTTGAAGCAAAATTTTTTTTCCATCAACATCAGTTTAGGTTTCGCGCAAAGTATTCTACAGAACATGCTTGTAATAAACTTCTTCAGTTTATACGACGATCCTTAGATTCTAATCTTATTCCTTTAGCCATTTTTCTTGACGTAAAGAAAGCTTTTGACACAAGATCCTCATTTGTAAACGTTCTCATCATGGTGTGCGTGGGGAAGCATTGTCTTGGTTCTCTTCATACCTCACTGACAGATCTATCGCCATGGAAGATACAGGCAAAGAAGTTCTAATTAAATACGGAGTACCCCAAGGTTCTATTCTTGGGCCAACCCTCTTCCTGATTTATGTGAACGACCTCTACTGACTTCTTAACACCCCAATTACCAATGTTTGCTGTGGATTGTGTCACAAATGTTACTCTCAGACTATTTCGGCGTCCACATCTGATAGTCGAGAAGAACTGGTAGCATTTGCAGATGACACTACTCTAGGTGCTGCAGCTCCGGATGAGTAATCCCTTACTCTAAAGCTTCAAGCAATGACTGAGAAGATACTCAATTGGTTTGACATAAATCAACTACCTTTAAATGTAAAAAAGTCATACCTTCTTATTTTTTCCCGTACAGGTGTGAGCTGTCCCACAATTACTGAGCTTCCTACACCAAAAGGCTCCATAAGTCACCCCCCGGGTCGATATGTGCGATTACTGGGAGTTCTTTTGGATGAAAATTTATCGTTTAAGTGGCACGTTCAAGTAATAAGAGTGAAAATTTCCCGTAGACTTGGAATCATCCGTAAATTAAAGCGTTTATTTCCTTTTCCTATACTCCGTCTTTTATATTTCTCTCTCATTTTCCCTTATGTATGTAACTGTTCGTCTGTGTGGATGTCTACATTTCCTTCTGTACTTGCTCCTGTTCAACATATTCATGAGAAAGCGGTAAGAGTTCTCCAGTCGGCTACACACACTCCTGTTGGTCTCCTTAAGATTAGAGATATTTATGTTATATCTCTATCTTCGTTGGCATATCAATTCTTCCACGGAGATCTCCCATGTTGTTTTTCTGGACTACTTAAACTAGTAGGGGAAGTAAATTTGTATACAGTTCGAAACTGAGAGGATGTGATGATTCCGGCTACTCCCTCGGTTCGTTCAGACTTTGGTCTGGTCGTGACTGTGGGACGTGCTTGGAACTTGGTTCCTGCTGAGATTCGTCAGTCACGAACACTTGGCTCCTTTAAAAGACATATGAAAAGTCTCTTATTAAAGGGAAATATTAAATACTTTTTAGCTGTTTTATGGCTTTTCTTTGGGGGGGGGTTGTTTTTTTGGTGTTGGATCCTCAATAATGTAGAGAATTTTATTTTGTTATTTATTGTCGGGTGATAGGAGGGTCGCTGTTCCAAGATCACAATAATGAAAAAAAATTATTTTATTATGTATGGTAATGTTCTATACAAAACAATGTGAATGTAATAGACAAGACAACCAAAACGTAAAAGCAGAAGAGCTGCAGATCTTATTGTCATCAAATATCACATGTGATAGTAGTAGAGAAAGGCATAATATTATATCCTTCTCCCTGTTTGGTGATTGGAAGAGTTCGTACTGGAAATCTAGATATTTTATGCCTATGATGAAAAATTTACGTTCTGCCCTTTTCTTGAAGCCCTTTATTAGGTGTTTTTGTGTCATTTAAAATTGGGATTTGCTCACAAGCACAGTTCACAACAGGTTTTTGAACTTCTTCAACTTTGTTTTCCTTATCCACTTCACCACTCACAGATATTTTACAGCTATATTCAACTGAAGGAGGTTAAAGGAGCACTTGTTCAAAAGGAGGTTCATTCACTGTTGTCAAAGTCTGTGACTGAGGTACATGACCATCCATTTTATTGATATTTACATTCCGACATTTGGCTTTTACACATTGTTTTGTACAACCTGCACTGGTGAGCCAAAACTACTTGCATACACAATTGGAGGATATTTGTGTGAAATCTGCTCATGCATCTGTACTGGGAGCGTTGAGTCTGAGATGGATGAATGGGAGTTTATTGACATTGGACTTTGCTGTGAACTCCCTACACTCAAAGTAAAAGAGGCAGGAGTTATTGGCGAAGGCCCTGGAGACTGCATTGGGGCATAAGAGCTCACTTGCTGCATTATCTGAAAGTTCAAGTTAAATAATTCAAAACAAAAATAAAGAAAAAGAAGAAACAAAGCACTTCTTAAAAAATAAACAAAACAATAATTAGGTTCATTCGACGTTGCACTTTGATCTAGAATGATCTTCCTGGGGAAGTTATCTCTAAAAGTTTTTCTGTTGGCTCTTTCAAAAAAAAGGTTCAATAGTCACCTAGAATCTTGATAAATGACTAGTGACAAATCAGATATCTAACAATACCTAGCACCCCAAATTTAGGAATAAAAATAAAAAAATTATATACTCTACATACTAAAATCTGAAAACACAAGAGATATTAACACTATTTAAAGAAAAGTTGTACAAAGTATTTTTGCTGATATAAGAGCTAGATATAGCGTATTTCAGACTAAAGTCAGTCGTATTTATTCAACAATAAAAACTGAAGTTAAAAGCTTTCAAAAAAAAATTCAATTAATGCTTATTTTGAACATGTTTTATGCTAGACTGTTTAAGATTAAGAGTTTGAGTCAATAAAACAGAAAGGAACAATTTATAAGCTTTTAATTAAAAAAACCAAAAGCACAGATATTAAGGCTATTAATGGAAGCATTACAAAATACTTTTTGCTGAAAAATAGCTGAAAAGGCATAGAAGTTTTTATGCAAAAATCAGCCGTGTTTACTTAAAAATCGAAAATAACTTTCAATTCAATATTTTTTCTAGCCATTCTGAACACAAAGCAGTAATAAATTGCCACAGACAAGTTTCAGATTAGTTTCTCTTTAAACGTGTTGCACAGTGAACGCAGTTCACGCCTATAAGTCTTGATGACTCATCCTCTTTGCCTCGTCTCTGGAAGGTATCATGTTGGCAAGAGAGGAGTTCTGGTGTCAATTTCCAAAATTTAGAGGGGGCGGGGGGGGGGTCAATGACAATACCAAAGAAGGCAACTTTCAATGTAAATATCCCAAGACCTAAGGAGGGGAAAATCTGGAGTACGCTTTTCTATGTGATTTTGTGGTGCCTCAACAAATTGATGATGCTTCTGTAAAGGGATCTTTCTTCTTATAGCGTCTGTTTGAACAAATTCAAAATGTTTGCCAAGAAAATGCTTCCTTTTCTGGGAAATACCGGTTGGTCATTTTCTATGCTCTTAAAATACTGAAAGAAAATACTGCATTTAAGGAGCAGTAAATTGGGAATAGAACTTTAATATAAAATAAAATACATTACTGATGGTTTTGATACAACTGGGCAAATTTTCTAAAATGGACAGAAAATAACATGTTAAAAATTATCCACATCCTTCTCTAACTTTATTATATTTTCTGCAGATATTGCCATATATTGATAGATCTGTATGTCTAAAGGTGGTGATTTCAAAGAAGCCCTTGTATTCTAATAAAACATAAACAACCAAAGATGTCATAACTGAATAAAGAAAATCAAGATTTTCAACAATTTCCAATCCACAAAAATATAAAAAAAGGGAATCCGGCACTGAAGAAAAAACTACAGTGTAGTAATTAAACGATTAATAGTCCATGAAAGTTGGCAAAATTGAAATGAAACTAAGTATTGAGCTTTCCAAGTCTGGTTGTAGCAAAAAAAGAGTATCTACGAAGAAGGTAGATACATCGCCCTAGGATGGTAGATCTTTCTCCACTGTTCTATGGAAAGGTAATCCCACTCCTCAGAGTTTTTACTCCCCTCCCAGATTAAAAAAAAAACAACCTTTTTTGGTATTTCGTTGAAAAAAAAAACGAAAAATAGACAAACTGCCCCCCCCCCCCCAGATTTAATACATTTTGTCCCCCCGACCCAACATTTGAATTGGTTGAATTGGTGCCATTGGCTGTCATACAAGGATAGTTGTTCTACAAATAACACTCTTTGCCCCAGTGTCAACCACATTTTCTAAAGTCACTAATAGGCTATGGGTCATCATTATCATCAAACAATAATCAAAATTCTTGTTACCAGCCTACTTTCTGTTAGTACTGAAGTGGTTAGATTTTCAGGGATTTCTTGAATAGGATCCCATATGCAAATAGCATGATGGCACTGCAATCAGGTTTTGAGAATGTCCAGGATACGCGAAGCCAGTTAAATAAAGTTTTTATTTAGACACCCAAGTTAAAAAATCATCTTAGAACACTTGTAGTCTTAAAAAAAACGTAATCGGTATTATATTAATACTGAATGAATGATTTTTATTACCATCTTTAGCAATACAAAAAAGTAAAAATGGAGTAGAGAGAAAATGAAAAGAAAACAACAAAACACATCGAACAAACGAAATACTTAAATTAATACTTCAATAACTAAGAAAAAACAACAACAAACCAATGGCTAAACTATTTACATAAAAAGACAACCATTACACATTACTGACTATAGCTTCAAACATACAATGCGTTGGGTCTAAAGATTTCAGGAACTTTTCCCTCCTGGTCGCGATCACGACGAAGGGGTCATCGAGTCCGTAACGTGCTGAAATCTGGCGGTTTCTTCGCCAGGGGGGAAGGCTAAGCAGATATTTTGCAAACTTATAGAACACTGTGCGGATTGCTTTTTTATCTTCAAAAGTAAACAAAGACCAGAAAGGTGACAAAGCTAAGATATGAGGGGTGGCAAAGGAATTGAAGATCCGTGCTAGAATGCGGCGGTTATATAGGCGTTTGCATGACAAAATCATCCCATACGCTTTTCGGACCCATTGGCAAACCAAGGTAAGTCATTGATGCTGCTGCAGTAACAGTATTACAACCTAGTCCAAATATGACAGGCACCAACTCTTTCTTACGACAATTAAAGACGACCACCTCGCTTTTGCTGGAGTTGGATTCTAGGCGTATGTTAGCATATTCGTTAGACAAAGCTCTGAAATTACTCTCTATGCCACTGACGGATCTACTCAGATTTAAAATGTCGTCGGCATAATTAACAAGAGACAAATCAATTCCACGAAAAATAAAGCACGTTTTCACCGTCTTCTGAGCCTCGATGATACTGTTATTATAAAGAGGCGGTGATGATAAAGCCCCTTGGCGAATGCCTTTTCGTACTGGTATGAGGAAATCGGATACAGTCGGGCTCTGGTTTTTTAGTACCCTTACTCTAACCTTCAACTTAAAATACATGTTCCCATAAGTAGCAATTATAGATCTGTCAAGACCTCTCTTAAACGCAGAGACAAGCAGTCGTGCATGGATACCCGAATCAAAAGCCCCGCGGACGTCCTGACCTGCAAGTACCACGGTTTCTCCTTTAGCACCTGCATCCAACAAAACATTAGACAATAGGCTATGCACGTGTTCGCGGCTAATATTACTCTTGAAACCGAACTGCGAATCTGGCGTACTACAAACATACTTTATCTCCTCAATAACTAATAACTCCATCAATTTACAAAAAACAGGAGCAACGGTTATCGGGCGGTAAGAACAACATTCAGATGGATCTTCACCTTTCTTGATGACAGGGGTGATTACACCGGTACAAAAAATATCTGGCACTAGACCGCAACTAAAAATCATTTGGAACATAAATGCTAGATGTACTGTTAACAGTTCACTACCGAGAATCAGATGCATACCACAAATATTATCTTCTGCTTTAAAGTACTTTTTTTTTAGTTTAAGGATAGCCGAACGAACATCCGACACACTCACTACGTGGCCAAGATCCGGTTCCAAAGATTCTAAACAGAGATCAAGATCTCTCTCAAACTTGCACTCCAATTCAGGATCAGGTGAAGCAAACTCGCTCATGAAATAACTATTCCATTCACTTTCACTAGTGGCGGATCCGTTACTAGGCGCTTTTGCAGATCGATTCTTCTTGATGAATTTCCAAATTTTATTTGGATCGACTCGTAGCGACTCACTGTTTTCATCAATCACACGAGAGCGATGCAAGGCGAGACATTTGGAGAACTGCCGCTTTGTATACAATCGAACACTGTTTACAACGCCTTGTTTAGGACGGCCCGAATCAATCCACACATTATACCACATTTTAGCTTGTTGAAACGCATTAACCAAAGCTGGGTTTTCCGACCATCCTGGAACTTATGACCCAATTCTCACTTTACGAATAGGAACCGCGGTTTTTTTTGCACAGCACAAGGCGTGAGTTATTTCACTACAATATATATTTAGAAGTATTTGTTTCTCATCACATGCAATCGGCGAGCTTTGGAGTAGTAGCTGGAAAGGGACTTTAATCTTTTCCAGGATTCCGTCACACACAGACCTGAACATGGCTAAATTAGCTTTTTGCCATTCAGTCTTCTGGAACCACTTTTTCTCCTTTGGAGCATCATTTGGGGCATTATTCAGGAGGTCATTAATAATGAAGGTATTAGCCACTGGAAGGTGATCAGAAACACAGAATCCGATATCAACCTCACAGTCACCGTGAGTCCTCAAGTCGGGAGAGCAGAGCAGAAATTCGAGCGAGGACGTGGAACCGGAATTATGCACATACGTGAAATCTACTCTGTTTCTCAGTACCCGCAAACTTGGGCAGGCATCGAGCAGGATTTGACCTCTCGGATCATTAGCATCAGAGAGGTTAGAGTTCATATCTCCGGTAATAAAACAGGAAACTTTTTCCGCCGCGCATAATGTAAAAACAGCGGCTACTTTCCCACAAGCAATATTAAACTTATTGTCAGATTGGACATTCCTGTAGTTCGTTGGCATATAGACTGAGAGCACAACAGTATTTTCAATTTTCACTGCAATATAAAAGTCCGCTTCTTTAAACGTCGAGGCTCGAAGCGAGGCACGGACAATGATAGCAACACCACCAGAGAGACGACCTCTTCCCGACCTCCTAGAAAGAATGCCAAACACATTTACGTTTTCGTTTAGTTGTAAGAGCTGGAGTCCCTCAGCCAACAGGAAATGTTCCTGCACGCATACAATGTCAAATTTGTTAGCAAGGTTTTCTAAAAATGGTAATTTAGATAGTGCTCCGCCATTTATGCTCCACGTCACTATTTTCAGAGTGCTGGAGCTAGTCATCGCTTAGATAGGGCCTTTTTGGCTTCTCGACAACTGAAACTGCAGCAGGGGTACTTATCGGAGCCACACAGGCCGCACTTCATCTGGTTCTGGAACGGGGTGTCTTTAGAATTAGTGTGGCCTCCTCCGCAGTTTGAGCATCTTGCTTTATTAGAGCAGTCCTTTGCAATATGCCCATAGGCCTGACACTTATAGCAACGCCTCGGGAGAAAATGAAAGTCCTCGACTGGAATTCGTTCGCAGCCTATAATAAGCAGAGATTTCATCGCGGAGGCTAGATGCTGCTTGGTCACAAATTTCAGTCTGAACGATCTCGTTTTACCGATCTGAGAGGCCTCAGCACAATTATTCACAAAACCACAAAGATCCTCCTCACTAAACGTTTGATAATTGAATGAAAAATGAGACTTACTACAATTTCAACTCAATGAATACATAAAAAAAGAAAAAAAATGAATCAAACGTTAAAAAATCCGCAGTATAATAAGCGAATCCATTTTTAAATTAATTTAGAAGCTAGATTATAATATGCTAATGTCTGTTGCTTACCTCTTTTACAAGTTCGCCAAATTAAAATGTAACTAAGCATCGAGGTTTCTGAGTCTTAAAGTCACAAAAAAAAAACACAAAAAGGATAAGATCACTTATTAATAGTGACGTACTTCAACAATTATCTCCTATGTTGTTAGTCAAATTGTACAACTAAATTACGTTTTAACAGATTTAGAAATTAGACCTTACTGGGTAGAGGGATGCTGACTGATGACCAATTGTCATAAGAGTGGGCAGCAAGACATGAGGAAGTTGATTTGTAATGTGAGGTGGAAGAACACCAGATGTGGGCTATGAATACATTGAGCGTGTCTGAGACTGCACCATCGGCTGGATACTATTCCTTGATGGTATTCCTCTTTGCATCATCTGATAGAAAGGCTGTACCATTGGTGTTTGATTTTGAGCATTTCCACCACCTAGAAAATATCAATTATAATGGAAACTCGTTTTCAAATAAGTGTCTGCAAATAATATTTATTTATTAAAAACTCATCATAACAAAAATGACAGAGACAAATATCTGTCAAACCCTTCATTTACAGAAGACAAAAACAAAAGTAAGAAAAATAAAATAAATAAAAGTACAACTAGAAACACTATTAGAGACAATAATGCGATGAAAAGAATTTTGAAGAAGGAAAACGAGGATAGAAGGATAAATACCAAAATCCCTTTTTGAAAACAGTTTTGAAAAGGGCAACTCGCTATTTTTGAAAGGGCAACTTTGAGTTGCCCTTTTACCGTTGTTTGGCGAGGGCATTTTTTAATTTAGTGTTTGTTTTCGAGGTTTGCTTTGTTTCAATTTGTCCTTAGGACTTTCATTGGTATATTTTTTTTTACTGTTTATTTACTTTTGTGCACTGAGGACGGTCGAGCGAAGCTTTCTCGACGGAAATGTCTGCACATTCATCCTTCCTTTTTTCACTGGCTGGAATTATCCTCGTTTTTTCTTCTTCGATAGTTTTTTCCATTTTGTCAAGAATAGCTAGAGTGGTCTTAGAAATTATTTATCATTGTAGTACTAACGTCAATAGACAATGGGCCTTTAAAGCTTGGGCCTCGATACACTTGGGTCCACTCCGCCACAAATTACACAAAATAACGTCGATAGGCGATACAGACAGTAATTCACTTGACACAATCAATTAGCTTATCAAACAAATTTTAGAGCCCAAATTTAGTTGTTTTATTGCAATTTTAATCGTTTGCTAGATGCGGAAGTATATACAGCCGAAATTTTAGACAGAAGGATGGGTGTCTATCCTACCCACTTTTGCAAGAATGACTGGACGTATATACACATTTTCCATTTTTCGTTCAGAAAGCTGAGGTTTATAAGCAAAATTAATCCCGTAAAAAATTGAAGGTGAATTTACTTTACATCGTTTTTATTGCCTTTTGATTACAAACTATAGTACTAGAATATCTTTCAATGCTACTATTGACTATTTTTACTGGGATACAGAACTGAAAATGAAGTGTTCTTCCACTAAAAAAAATAGCCGAAATTGGACGAAATTTCACATTCAAATAGAGCGTGATGAAATAAGGGTTTCAAGATTTGGGCGAAAAAAAATCCAACAAAAAGTCTAAAAAAAGTCGTATGATTTTTCTGATGAAATTTAAGCAATAGCCTAACATTAGGAAAATGAAAAATTAACCTGTTCCAAGGCCATGTTAATCGAGAGAGGGGATTTCACCCTCTTCCTCAGACGAGGGGTAGCAATTTTATTGAATGAATTTAACTATTGAATTTGATCTTAACTATGGTTAAGTTCTTTATGGTTAAGTTGTCTTAACTATGGTTAAGACAACTTGAATTTAATTATGGTTCTAATTTGAGGTAGCAGAAGGCCAGAATTGGTAGCCACAAGAATGGTAGGTGGTGATTGTAGAAAAAGTCAAGACAGATAGTCCGAGAAATTGAGAGGCAAATCTGGAATAAGCCCTTTTTAGGATTGCATAAAAATGATGTCATTTCATTTGTTGATAGATAAGTCTATCTATCATCCATCCATGTGTCATTCCTAGGGCAGAACAAAGGTAGATAGGCTAGTCATAGAATTAAGGGATGAAAGATTGGATTGATTTTGGGTTGACGCGTGATGGACAATGTCCACTGGACAGAGGGGCAATCAAATGGCCCCTCTAACCCACTCCTTTCTTCAGGGATGCCTACCAAATTTGGACAGCCAGAGAATACAAAACAGAAGAGTTCAATAAAAAGAGGAACTGCTTCCAGATACATATGAGCCAAGAAACATTCATTGCTCTGAGGAAGCCAAAGCGGTAGTGAACAAAACGGTTTTCAAGGCGAGTGCTCAACCTGGAAAGAGTACTTATCAAAATGACCTCAACATCCCTTCAAATGAAATATCATTTGTTCATGAATAGAATTACCGGCAATTACAAAACTAATAATGCAAAGGTTTCTACTGTTTTACAACAGTAGAAACTACCTTAAAGACTGACAAAGACATTGCTCAAGTTTTGCCACTCATTCACAAAAAAAGGTATCCATGCTACTTGGAGCAAGGCCTAGAGTATGTAAATTGCACAAAATCCTCAACGATACAGAAATCAGTACACTGAAGCACATAAGTTACTAGGAGTACACCTGGATCAGAGGGCTGATTCTCAACTAATCTTGCTTGACCTTTAAAGAGGTGTATCCTTTCTGATACCACTACTATTAACGACTCACAGCAGCACCTAGCCACCTGGGGCCAACACAGTGGCTCAAACTCGTCCTCAAATACAATCTAATCCTAAGCTTCCTTGTTTACACCCTCCTAAGAAGTTCCAATTTCTTTTAAATCCTTTTTACGACCTCTTCTCACCCAATTCGGAGACGACGTGCTTTTGGTTTGGCCCTAGATGGTTGGTCCAAAGCACAATCTTTGGCAATCTGTCATCCTTCGTCTGCGGAACGTGTTCTAGCCACCTCAACCTTTCTTTGATTATAGTCCCAGAACTCGGGATAGAACCACTTTTTTTGCAAAGCTTATTTTTTGAAATACAGTAGGTTAGAGGGGTACCCGAGAGAATTCGTGCCATCGAAACCTAAGGGATATGTAGTAAGACGAATATTACCAAATTAGAAAATATACAGAACAAAATGGCAAGCAAAGTGGCCCAAGAACTTTAAACAAGTTGTTCCTCCTCTTTGAGAAGCAAGAATGTTCCTCTTTGAATGACCACTCAAATCATTCAAATGGATGTAAATCCATCCATAAAAAATAAAAATAAATAGTAGGCCTACATATAAAGAATGTCTTCAGAAATGCGAACCTCCAACCCAACATTGAGGAGTTGCTGCTCTCATACCTCCCAGTTCATTCTTAAAGATTGCCGTATAGAAGCGTCATAAATTTCACAAGAGGTTCCAAAGTTGCATAGAAGAGTGTATACAGGTTAATATTATACATTGATCCCAAACATTCAGTAAAATATCATCATAAAGCCAAAAGGAGACCGGAACGGACTCCAAAGGTTTCTAACATTAAAAAAGAAGTACATGAATTGCTGTCTAAACAACCGTTCTTTTGTTTCAGATTTGAATCCTTTCAAGGTTGAATTCACTCATCTCTGATCTATTACTTTTACTCCATTCAACTTCAACAGTCTCAAGTATCAAAGGCAAAGCTCTAGTTTCACGAGTAGTGAAGAGCCATAAGACTTCATAGTATTTTATTTAGAGCTTGGCCACTAAGAGCCCCCCCCCATCCATAAGCCTTTAACAGCCATTACGTCATTTGCACTTAACTGAAAAACCAAATGTATAGAAAACATTGTTCTTTGTAAGTATAACATTGAAAAATAAATAAAAATGTTGAATTGTTCAAAATTAAAAACAGAAAAAGGGAGAACAATCTATAAAGCAAAACAAGTCTACCAATTAGATAAATATCTTCTTGAGTAAAGTGTCGTCAACATCTAGCCTCATCCCACACTAAACATAGAAGATATCTCTGAGGGAAAAAAAAATTAGGAAACATAATGTTGTATGTCACAAAGAAAAATTGTATGCCATTTAACATAAGTGGGTCAAGCATTCTAACAGAATGTCACAATGGAATTCACATAAAATTATATTTTGGGCACAGTTTTCCTCATCTTTTTCCGTTTTCACACATTTTTCAATTTTTACACTTTCCCTAAAACCGGAATAAAAAAAAAAATATAAACATGCACCCACAATTTTTTTTTCTAAAAAAAAGAAAATAAAATTCCGCGTGTTGTAGATTAGAGCTTGAAACCTCAATGGTAGGGGTTCTCTGGTATGATGAATCAAGGAATGCGATTTTCACTAAGATAACTTGCTTTTTGGGGGGTGTTTTGCTCTTTTTTCAAAAATCAGGCAACTTTTCTCAGATTTGTAGCTTTTGGTAGGTAACAATACACTGAATAAATCTTATGTATTTAGAATAAAAAGTCATTTCTATTGATGTGTCAATTGTCATCAAAATTCTGTTTTTAGTCTTGGTGAATAATGGCCCTAATCACCACTTACTTGCAGTTCATTATAACGAACAATTTGATAAGATTCCCTTGTGATAAACAATTTTATTTGAATGTATTCATTTCATTCAGTTGAATTTTGGTCAAGGTCAATTTGAAAGCAGAATTGTGAGTTTAAATTTAGTTTTTATTGCACTATTTTGTTGTTGTTTTTTTTACAAATGTCCTAAGATACAAGGGACTTCTGTTAGAGGGGGAGAATTGTCATGTTATGAAAGAGGTGCATTTTACATGGCCATTATAAAATCAAAACGTGGTATCTATGTAGGCAGGGGGAGTTTTTGAGTATGAGCCCTTGAGAATGTGAAGATCTTGGCAAAACCCTACTTAAGGAGCTGTTGAGATCTTGAAAATTTGTTGATTGAGGGAAGATAAATGAAACTCCCAAGAATAAAATCAGAGCCTAATATATCCCCTTGGAAGCATGGGTGCCGGCAGAGGGAGCAGAGGGGGGGGGCATGCCCCTCCCCCCATCGGAAATTTGGAACTATAAATTAATTATAAGGAAGCCAAAGAAAAGAGAGCAGAATAGGGGGAAAGCATTGAAAAAATGTGTGTTGCCCCAATGCTGGCTGCCTGTCAATAAATTTTGACCCTTGATAAGGAAGATGTAAGTTCTAATTTGTGACCGAGTGACCCCTTTCCAGTTTTCCACAGACATTTTTTCAATATGATTTGGTCGGAGCAACAAAACAAATCAAATTCTTCATAGTAATGAATGGTAAGTAAATAACGATCCTTGTCAATAACGAAAGTATAAGAGCCTAACTTTTGCAAACATTAAATCAAAGAATCAGCTTTTTATGATGATCCTGAATATGCATCTGTTTATTAGTAATTAGTGCAATTATTAGTACAAAAGCAAGTTAATATAATTATAGAAAACACAAGGAAAACAACTTAATAAGGGGCAACTTCGGTAAAAATATGCCGTCATTTTTTGCTTCCACTGCAAGAGCACCCATCAGCTGATATATGAAGCCAACATAAACAGAAACGTTTCCCCTGGACGGAATGCTGAGAATTTCTGAATTTTCCCCCTGAACGGATACGTTTTTTGTGTTTTATTATCATTTTTGTTTTCTAGAAGTGATTGTTTTTATCTAGTTGTCACTTCGAAAAAGATTTATTTTTGTACAGTTATGAGGTATAAAGGTGTCAAATATATTATTTTTTTGTATTCAAAATTAAATTAAAAATATTGAATTAAAAAAATTTATTTGATTTTCTTAATCTTAGTTTCAATTTTTTACTTTGAACAAACTACTTTGATAATGCGTTGATTTTTATAAACACTGAGTGTAAAAGCAATAAATATTTTAGTGTTTGTTAACCAAGTTCAAAACTGTTGATATTGTTCAAAAATATCCATCCAATACTCCGGCATTGCTCAACAGAACTGAATGCTAGGAGTTTATATCTTAGTTTTTGTAAGTAGGCTATTTTTTTTTGCTTTTTTTTGTAATTACTTACTTTTTTCATTTTTATTTACTTTTATTTTAATTGACATACTTCTTCCATTGTCTTTAGAAAAATGTTTGTCTCTAAGCTTCATTAATAAAAAACACAAGTTTTCTTTCAACTGACAGTAAGGAGTAATATTAAAACTTAAAACGAACAGAAATTATTACGTATATGATGGAGGTTGCCACCTCCTCAAAGCCTCGCTCTTCACGGTATAGTTTTTCGACACTTTAAAAAACGTTACTCATTGTTCAAATTAAATGACCCTTGTGTTTCAGGAGTCATTTTTAAAGAATTGGGACAAAATTTAAACTCTAGCTTAAAGAGCGAGGTGTTGAAGAGATAGCAACCTCCCTCATATAAGTAATAACTTCTGTTTGCTTTAAATCTTCATGTTGCTCCATAATTTCAGTTGAAAAACTTATTTTTTTTTCAAATTTAATTTCTGATCGTTTTTTAAATAACGCCAGGATGTCTGGCTCCACCTCCCTGGAAAAATCCCTCCACACCGAAATATCCTCCAGACAATTCAATCCTGGAAAAAATTTACCCCGGAAAATTATCTTTAACCCCTCCACGCGTAAAATTGAATCGGTAAAGAGAAAGCAACACGTATAAAGAAATTTCGTATAGGAGTTCTGGCAAATTCGCCCAGTATAAAATTTCCCCTGAAAAAGTCACCCGCTTGAAACCTCCCTCTCTAAGGAAAACTCTCCCCGTAAAAAATCCTTCCAGCAGAAAATTCATCCTTCCCTTCCCTCCCCACCCAAAAAATGTATGATACAAATAGACATTATACAAATAGACATTTTTGCAGATATGAGCTTGAAACCTCGGCAGCGCTATTGCGCTGCCTATGATTTCTCTATTTCTTCAGTAGCCTATTCTAACGCTTAGGATATTGCATAAAAACTAGTAATCTTGGCTAACAATAAATTTTTTAATAAATTTGGTTTGAGTCTGATTTTCTTTTACTCTAGGGTGTCTTGAGTTTTGCATGCAAATTTAGTTTATTTTTTTTACTTGAGAATTATTTTTTTTCTAAATGCATTTAGAAATAAACTTACTCCTAAGAAAATATATCCTAAAATATATTCTTGTGCCCCCCCCCATCCAAGCTTGCTATTCTGGTGTCTGGCCCTCCCAGGAAATTTTCTGTGGTCACCCTTGTTACTTTCCCTTTGGCTGCTCAAGTTCATAGGGGGAAAGAATTTTATAAGTGAGAGGGGGAAATTGTCTTCACAGGGGGGGGGGAGGGTTCATTAATCAGCAGGAGGGAAACATCCAGACACCTACCAAATTAATGGTACCATTGAATTCAAGATCGCAGACTATTCCAGACAAAGAAAACTTTACAAGATATATCAAAAAATTGTTTATACGCATTTTTCTTATTTTGTTACATGTATAACAAAAATTCCAGGGGTAAGCAGGGTCAAGCCCAATACCCCCCCCCCGCCCCCCTTAGACATGGCCTTGTTAATCTTGGACCATGATGAAATAATTTGGATTGGGTGGTAGTTGGGAAGAGACTAGGTGGGATTGGTTGACTAAAATCTAGAAAACCTTATTTTTTCAATGTCTAGGCTCAAGCAATTTCCCATTATAGCTTAGTCTATTTAGATACAACTAATCTTTTTCTCAACACTTGTCTTTGGTTAAATATGTCAATTACTGAGTTTGTCTGCAAGGCCGAACCCAGGGGGTAGGGGTTTTGAACCCCCCTCCCCCGAAATGTATGTCTGACTCGTAAAAAACGCAACAAAAAGGATATAAACAAGTTTTTATGTGTTTTTTTAGTTTTTTTGTACCCCCCCCCCCCCGAAAACGAAATTCAGGGTACGGCCTTATTTGTCTGTGATTTGAGATGTTCAGTTCTAACTTTAATATTATGTGTCCAAGATTAAGCAGTATGTTGTTGTTTTTTAATTTGGCTTAGCTTAAAAAAATTACATTTGTGATTAGACTCTACTACTGACTGTTGATGCTTTTAAAACAGCCCTAGGTAGAATTGTATATGGCTAAAAGTTTAAACTAGACACATTTATTGAGAAAATCTACAATTCTAAAGTGAAAAAATTTGATTTCTAACCTGCACAATACATTTTATTCCAATTGAACCAATAAGATGGTGATTAGTGGACTGAATTCTGGGTATCTTACTCTAAGGCTACATTTAGCCTTCTTAAAAGGATGATGTTCATTGTGTATTTTTGTGGTTATTTTCTATTTTATTTCTGTCTTGTTTATTTTTATTTTTCTTCTTTTTTATTGAACTCTGAATTTGCTTTGTTGTATTTGCAGGTACAAAATAATTTCATTCATTCACTGTCATGAAGCTAACCATTCAACTTGTAAATTATCAATAACCATGTATACGGTTATTACAATAACTTGTAATAACCATTCAACTTGTAATAGACCAATTACTATTAGATTTTACAATGTGAATGAAAAATACCAAGTTTTACAGCAGTAGATACTAATTAAGCAGCAATAAAAAACGAGTATTGCAATTGTAAAATATATTAGGAATATATAAAGCAAGCTATATATTCATTCACTTCGGGAGGGGAGTGGTTAAAGTGAAGTAATGTATCTTAGATAGAGTGGCGACGTTTCGGGGGTGGGGGGGGGGGCTGCCCCCTCGCAATGATTTGGAGAAAAAATTATTATGTAGCCCATGACCCTTGACTATCCAGATCGAGACCCCTCTTGTCCCCAAATATAAATGCTGGAGCTAAGCCCCTGCTTAGATATAAGATAAGCAAGTAAGTCCATTTACGATTCTTTTAAAGTGGTTTTTGAATTATGGTATCATGGTTTCTTTCAGCTGGTTTCAGAATGGTCTTACTGCCCTTATTGCTTATCAGTAGTTGGCTTACAATGCCAAATAAATCCAATTTAAAAAAGGAACAGAATCAGCTTGAGCCCCCCCCCACTTTGATTTTGAAATAAAATCTTCAGTGAAAATTATCTTGGTATCAGGCAAGTGGTGTACCACTTCTAAAGAAAACAAAAAAATGAAAGTAGAAACATTAGACTCCTTATATTATGTTCTTTTCAAACATTGTGGTCACTTTTCTGACAATGCGCAACACCCTCCCCTCTTGATGGTCCTATATATAGTCCAGATAATATCAGGGGTGGCTCGAAGGGGGGTGAATCGACCCCCCTGGTTTTTGCAAAGTTTTACAAGTCGTTTATTTTGAAGATATTGAGGTCCCAGGTGTTCAATTCTGAAACAGTCTATGTTGCATTTCCTTTTCCTGGAAAGACTTCTGCATTTTCAAACTTCACAGTAAAGAATTGTTGATTTTGACAAAACTTGGCTTTAGTCATAGATTAAATAAAAAAACAAGTTTTTTTTAACAGAAAGTAAGGAGCGACATTAAAACTTAAAACGAACATAAATTATTCCGTATATGAAAGGGGCTGTCCCCTCCTCAACGCCTTGCTCTTTACGCTAAAGTTTATTGTTTTAAAAAATAAAGTTGTGAGACAGAATCAAACTTTAGCGTAAACAGCGAGACGTTGAGGAGGGGACAGCCCCTTTCATATACGGAAAAATTTCTGTTAGTTTTAAGTTTTAATGTCGCTCCTTACTTTCAGTTGAAAAAAATTGTTTTTTTTCTGAACATTTTTGAATTAATGCAGCTTTGATTTTGGCTCACCGTACATGAATAATTAAAACGAAATTCGCATATTAATTTTCCTTTTTTTGGCTAAATGGCTTTCTCAAAATTTTGTTCTGACGTAACTTACGAATTAACTTACGTAACGAATTTCTATATTCGTATGTTTTTATTACGTATATTAGGGAGTTTATCCCCTAGTCAATACCTCGCTCTTTACGCTAAACTTTGAATTTTGTTCAAATTACAAACCCCTGAATCACAAAGGCCGGTTAATTAGAATTACCTTAAATTACCTTAAATCGCATTGTCCAGCGAAATAAGGAAAGATCCTGTAGAGTCGCTGGTCAGTGACGATGGGGAGTCACTGGTTCGGCGGCGTCCCACTCTGTTTTCCATGGTTTGGTGGACCAATTCTTATCAATGGCAATCTTGAGTGCATTGACAGAGGGAGCGGTGACAGCTGCATTGGGAAGACTGTTCCAGGGGCCCACCACTCTATTCGAGAAGTAGTGGTTGCGGAGTCTGCTGTGAGCTCTCTTCCTGAGCAGCTTCTTACTATGCCCTCTTGTCCTGAATGATTCGTCAAGTTGTAAAGGACTCTGAGAAGAGGAATCAGCATGCAGTAGCTTGTAAGCCATAATGACATCGCCCCTCCGCCGTCTGTAGACGAGTGTTGGGAGCTGTAGTTTGTTCAGGCGGGATGGATAGTCGAGGTTCTTGCATCCATCAATAGCTTTGGTTGCGCGCCTTTGAACAGATTCTATTTTCTGTTGGTCACTCTTATTCAGAGGCATGGCAACACACATCCCAAACTCCAGCAATGGTCGTACGAGACCCTTGTACAGCTTCGTCATAACTTTAGATGATCTGCTATGCACTGTACGCTTAATTATTCCGAGGGTCTGAGATGCTTTGGCAACCGCTGTTTGGGTGTGTTTGTTGAATTTTAATTCTTCATCGACGACTATTCCCAAATCTCTTTCAGCTACCGAGGAACCAATCCATTGTCTAGAGCCATCCCCCCCCCCACTCATATGGTACTGCCACTTCTCATTCTTTTTCCCGAAATATACCGCCTTGCACTTCTGGATGTTAAACTCAAGCTTCCATTGGCAGGCCCAAAGGGAAAGTGCATCCAGGTCTTCCTGTATGGTGGCTCTAGTCACTGACAACTCCGAGGGCCCAATAAGCTTTGCATCATCAGCATAGAAGCTAATCTTATTTCTTACAGCCCGTGGAGCATCATTAATATAAATATTGAAAAGTGTTGGGCCCAAGATCGTTCCCTGGGGCACGCCACTATCAACTCCAGCAACTTCTGAGAAAAACTCTTGCCCGTTATCCCCAAACACTCTAACTCTCTGCTTTCTTCCTGAGAGGAACTGCATCACCCATTCAACAACCTCCACATGTATCCCGGTAGCTAAAAGTTTAGCCTTCAAACGACGATGGCAAACTTTGTCAAAAGCCTTTGCAAAGTCTAATAAAATCATATCAACAGGGATATCCTGGTCTAGCAGTTCGGTGACACATTCATATGCGTCAATAAGATTTGTCTCAACCAAGCGTCCAGATCTGAATCCATGTTGGCTATCGGTAAGTAGTTTATTGTCAATCAGGTGTTTCATAACAGCGGTGTTTGCAATTCCCTCGAGGATTTTACTGACTGTTGAGGTGATGCTAATTGGTCGGTAATTGGCAGCACAGTTCCTGCTACCACCCTTGTGAACAGGTGTAATATTCGCATTTCTCCAATCTTGAGGGACTTGTTTCGTGTCAAGAGACTTCTGGAACAGTTTTACTAGGGGGAGGGCAAGCTCCGCATGAGCCTCTTTCAAAGTTCGAGGGTGTACCCCATCAGGGCCAACTGACTTATTCGGGTTCAATCTTTTGAGCTGTGATTCAACATCCAAAGTGCCGATAGTAATAATTTGCATCGGTTTCTGAATATCATATTCCGGAATTTGTGGCAAGAGGTCATTATCTGGAGGTGTAAAAACTGACTTGAACTGCTGCTTCAGAGCTTCAGCTATATTTCCAGGGTTGATTATGGTATTCCCATTAACTGAGAGTTCGGTTACCGAATGTCTTCCGGGCTTTTGAGTGGAGGCATACTTCCAAAATTTCTTCGGATTTGTTTTCGAAGCTGAAGCTAAAGACTCCTCATACTTGCTAGTAACTTCTCTTGTAAGGTAGCGGACTTTGTTTCGTATTTGTTTGAATTTGTCATGATTAGCCTGCGTTGGGACGTCCTTGTACCTTCTCCAGAACTTCTTCTTCTTCCGAACTGCTAGTTTGATTTCTCGTGTGATGAAAGGGAGCGTTCTTGGTCTTCGTTTCCAAGTGGTTGTCGTGTGTTTTGCGATTGTCTCACTGAGGACCCTTTTCATCTCAAGCCAAGCTCCCTGTACATTATTCTTTTCGACAAAAGACCAATCTTGGTTAGCCAAATCTTGCCTGACCTTGTTGTAATTTGTAAACACATGTTTTCTAAAATTATTTGTCTGCGGGTACAACTTTAGTAGACAAGTTATGGCTATATGGTCGCTTGCGCCAAAAGGTGGCTCTGAGTCTATACTTTGGATTGCCTCCTCATCTTTGACAAATAGGAGATCTAAGAGAGATGGGTTCTGGCCCTCTCTGTACCTAGTCGGGAAATTGATTGTCTGGTACAATGAATGTTCTTGCAGGCATTCGAGGAGTGTGCCAATCTGGTCATCGTTATCTCCTGTGGCAGCATAACCACTAATCCATTGGATCTGAGGCAGGTTGAAGTCTCCAACAATTACAATATTATGGCAAGGACGACTCATCACCGAACTTATAGAATTTGCAATCGCGAGGTGAGAACTTTTCTGACAGGGAGAGCTTGGGCTTCTATAAATACAACCTATAATTAAGGGGTGACCCTTTAGCTCAATTTTTATCCAGACCTGCTCCACCCACGGCTCATACTGAGAACCAAGATTAAGGTCTCCTACCTTCAGTGATGATTTGACGTACAGGACAATTCCTGTTCCTTCTGGTTTTGACAGATTTGAGATTATTCTGAATCCGGTAATCTGGATTTGTACATCAGTCAGTGGCACTGAAGTATACTTTGGTTTAACTTCAGTGAAGGCAAACACACTCACTTCAGGTCTTGCCGAAACTACAGCTTTTATTTCATCCATTTTTGTGGGGATGCAATCCACGTTACTGTAAAGCATTAATAGTCCGTCTTCATTTTCAATATGGGCATCACCAATATCTCTGAATTCCGACTCACAAGATTCGGAAGTGGAACTATCCAAAGGTTCTCCGCTATGATTACTTGATAATGCACTTGCAAACGATTCATCATTATTGATCTCAAATGTGGGGCTTGCGTTTGAATCACTCACACTAAAGTTTCTATGTACAGTACTATTTACATTGTTTTGACAGGCATCAACTCCTAGATCTCCATCACCTGCGACCCCAGCGTAGCTGGAGGCTGCTGGAAGTTTTTTGGGACAATCTTGTTGCCTTTAATCACAATATTTGATTCACCACCTGCCCGCCTTCTGTATAGTTCTTCATATAACTTCTGCCTTTTGTCACGGTCTGTTTTTGATACATCATTTCTGAACTGAACTGCCCCTTTTTTCTCAAAAGATTTCTGGAGAATCAGCTTCTTGATATTGAAGTTGGGGACAGTGAACATGATTGGGGGTGGGCGTAGTGGATTTTGGGTTATGGAGACAGTGGGATTCACTAGGCGGCGGATGTTTGAAATAGGGACACCAGGTAAGCCGTATTCATTAGCTAGGTGCTCGCGGACAAACTGGGCATCATCAGTTTGAGTAGCAACTCCAAAGGCCACTATATTCAATCTTCTCTTCTGTCTGTCGCGGTCTTCGGAGATTAGCGCCTTCACCCTGCTTTCAAATTGTTCGTTTAGGGCTTCCTTTAGAGCAGTTGTTTCAGCAGTCACAAGGTCTTTTAACACTTTTTGGTCTGTGGCAGCTCCCGAGTGCTGCTCCAGGGAGCGTACTCTATCTTCAAGGCCGGTGAACTTAGTGTCTATTTCAGCTTTCAGTTCATCTTTCAAGCTCGAAAAGGAGTCTTTAACCGCTTCTTTGATTTTCACATCTAGGTTCTTTATTGTGTCATCAAGACCACCTAGAGACCTTTTTATGCTACTGTCCACAATTTTCGCTATTTCTGATAGCGAATAGATAGATAGATAGATAGATAGAATAGATAGCTCTTTTGAAAGTACTAAAAAAACTTTAGCGTAAAGAGCGAGGTATTGACTAGGGGGCGAACCCCTTCATATACGTTATCATTTCTGTTCGTTTTAAGTTTTAATGTTGCTCCTTACTTTCAGTTGAAAAAAAACTTGTTTTTTTATCTAATTTCTGATTCGTTTTTTAAATAATGCTTGGAAATCTGGCGTCCCCTTACAGAAATGTCCCTTCCCCCAAGGAAACATCCTCCATGGACAGGATTCTCCCCCGTAACCCCTACTCCAACCCCACCCCCACCAGAAAAAATTCCTCCTGAAAACGCCTGTAAACTTCCCAATAACTAATTTTATATGTAAACAATGGGCAAAGTTTATAATTTACAGCCCTTCCCCTGGCAACTGTGGGGGATTAAGTCACCTTCAAAGACATATTAATTAGATTTTCGACTATCCTGAACAAAATGGCTATCGCAAGATTTTGATTGGGTGACTTCGGGAAAAAAATGAGCATGGGAGGGGGCCCAGTTGCCCTCCATTTTTTTTGGTAAGTTAAAAAGGGCATTAGAACTTTCAATCTCCGTTCGAATGAGCCCTCTCACGATATTCTAGGACTACTGGATCGATACGATCACCCCTGGAGAAATTAAAAAAAAAATAAATAAATAAAATAAACACGCATCTGTGATCTTTCTTCTGGCAAAAATACAAAATTCCACATTTTTGCAGATAGGAGCTTGAAACTTCTATAGTAGGGTTCTCTGATACGCTAAATCTGATGGTAAGTTTTTCGTTAAAGTTCCATAACTTTTAGGGGTTGTTTCCCCCTTTTTTCGAAAATAAGGTAAATTTTCTCAGGCACGTAACTTTTGATGGGTATGACTAAACTTGATGAAACTTATATATTTGAAATAAGCATAAAAATCTGATTCTTTTGATGTATCTATTGGTATCAGAATTCCGTTTTTTAGAGTTTTGGTTACTATTGAGCTGGGTCACTCCTTACTTACAGTTCATTACCACAAACTGTTTTATACCAAAAGCTGAATTCGCAAGTAAACAGAATACAGTCGTTTTACTTTATCGTGTAATTTTTTAATTTTATTTTTAAATAGAGTTGTTTAAATTAAACCAGGATTAAAGGGACAGGACTGGTAGCAGCTGGTGCCTCAAAAACCTGCTTATGCTTGATTATGATTTGTTTTTGTCTGGTCATTAAGAACTAGCCGCTACTTTTTATGAAGTCATTTAAGTCGTTTATTTTGGCCTCGTCCGGTTTCTAGATGTTCAATTCAGTCAGAGATAGTCTATGTTGCATTTTCCTTCTCCTGAAAAGACTTTGGAATTTTTAGAGAAATGGTTGATTTTAGCACTGCTTACCTTCATTTGTAGATACCAAAAACCAAGTTTACATGTTAATAGAACAGGGTCGTTTTATTTTATTGTTTAATTCTTATTTTTAATAATTTCGGATTTAAACAGAGTCGTTCAAATTAAATCAAGCTTGAAGGGATAGCCTTGCAACTTGCCTTAAAAATCTGTTTATGTTTGTGTATGATTTGTTTTTGTGTGGTGGTTCAGTAGTTTGGAAAAATTCAACTGAAGCTTGACAAGATAATATGAAAAAACCAAAAGCAAGAGACAAGGTTATGTGTATGGAGTGTTGGGCTAACTTTCACAACAAGTGGAAAAGAAGGCAAGAAATTACTATACACTATGGAAAAGCGATTAAAATTCAAAGAAAAGGAGCTCCACGAGACTCTTTCAAAATAAGAGTATACAGGACAGTGAAAAAAAAATCAATTACAATATGAGGTAGAGACAAATACAATGCTTGAGCAGGGGAAGCAAGATTTGGCTGTGTACCCAGAATTTTTTTTCCCCAGGACAACAGCTCTTTTTGAAGACGCTGGGATAGCTCATTCAAGTCGGGAGGTAAGTTTTTGACTGGGACAAAATTAATGAGCAACATTAAAAGTTCTAAGGAACAGAAATTAGATAAGAAATTACTCCAAATGTATGCCTCTGGCTCTTTACAGTAATTTTTGATATCACATCATCAATTGACACAAATGATGAGAAGAAGTCAAATATAGGGCAAGACACTTCAAATCAAAGACCCAACAAGATATTGTTACATGTGTTACGAAGCTGGAATACATTATAACTTTAGTTACTGATTCCAATGATAATGTTAAGACTGCCCAATAAAATTTTATGTTGAATGCAAGAGATATCATGGTGAAAATACGATCTACATCATCTTCTGTGTTTGAACTGTGTAAAGAGTTAACAGTTGATTGCACTGAAGAACCTTTAAATATTTCAACAAGTAGTGGAGTTCTTGTCAAAAGCTACAGTGACGATTTTGAAAGTATAGTTGACAAGGGTCCAGGAATAAGGAACCTAATCTCTAGTAAAACCAAAGGAAGTACCTTATTTTATGTGGTCCAAGTCAACCAAAGCTGAGTGCATTCCCAGTTCATCCTACAATACAAAGAAGGAAACAGTGGCGATTTCTTTCAGGATGGTATAAGGATTACCAGTTTTTAGAATACAATATTGAGAAAGATACTGCCTTCTCCTTTGTGTGTTTTCTTTTCTCTAGTGGTTTCAGGAGCAACCAATCCAGAAAAGCTTAGGTGGAAGACAGTCTGCAGAAATATCACAAAATTAAGAGTAAAGTAAAGGCAAAAAAAAGGAAAACTAGCAGGCAATTTTTCCTCCAAGTCACACACACCTCTGAGTTGCAAAAAACAAGCAAGTCATTTTTTCCCTGGGCCACACAAAGCACCTATGTCATGTTTTTGTCACTTTGTCAGTAACAGTAATCATATGGATTTCCTACTTGAAAAAAGCATTCAAACTAAGGTTTTGCAGCAAACAAAGGTGAAGAGACAAACAGAAAAATTATGAAAATTTGTTGGACATTGCAAGGACCCTAACAAGATAAGTATTTACTTTAGGAGAATTGAAAAATAAAACACAACTTTTTTTCAAATTGTTCAACTTCTAGCAAGATATGTGGCAGCCCTTGATACCCAATATAGACCATACAAATTTATTACTTACAAATAATTCCCCAGAACGAGTTCATTGACTTTCTTTCAGCAGAAATTAGGGAGAAGATCCTCAGCTAAGTCTAGGATTCAGAACTTTATTCTTTGATAACAGATACAATACCCAATGCTTCACATTCTGATAACCTTGGGGTCATAATCTGCAATATCAGCTCAGAAGAGACACCTTGAAGGAAACTATGATATTAGCAAAGCTAATGAAAAAATTGGCAGGGTATGGCAGAAAGTATAATAGGAACATAGTCAAGGAGAGGAATTCTTCTGGATAAACTAGCTTCCCAGTCTTATGACTATGTAAGTTTGAAGTCTGGTCAATTTAATAGAGCCCAGCAGAAAACATCTAAACGTCTTGATTGCCATGTGCCTTATATTCACTGCCAGGCCCATAGGCTAAACACTGTGAATGAACATAGTTACAATTCACTTTTTTTATACTTGAGCTTTTCAACATCCTTGACAACATATATGTGTTCTTCTCTTCAGCTACAAAGCATTTCGCCACCCTTAAAGAAAAACTATCTTTGATTGAAAACAGCCTTAATCTCCAAAACTTATCACAGACTTGGTGAACTGTAAGGGCTGAAACCATACAAACAGTAGTTACTTTGTTTTAAGCAATAGTTTCAGCCATTTACAAAACAGATAAAGAACACCAATGTGAAGACAAAGGCACAAGCTAGCAGCCTTCTGAAAAGGATTCTAAACTTCAAATTTATTGCTTGCCTCAAGTTTATGAAAAAACAATGTCCACAATAAAAGTAGCAACAAAAACTTGAAGAAGAGGAGATTCACATTATCAATGCAATTGAGATGCTTGAAACTTTGACAGAAGCTTTTGAAAGAATATTGGAGGATGAAATGAACAATTTCATTGACAATACAAAAGCTTTAGCCAGAATGAGAGAAGTCAATCCAGAGGCAGATTTGGTCAGACATCATAGTTGGTGACTTGGACCATCTTGTTTTGACAGCCCAGCTCAGAGTCAAGCTGAGATACCAATGTATCCATTCCATAGGCAACATTTAAGAATCCTGCTTGAAAGGTTGACTACAATTACAGGAGATAATCTCAGAGCTTACATTGTCAATTTTTAGCCATTTTACTCCTTACTTCTGCTTCCTTTAAAAAAAAAAAAGAAGAGGTTTCAGTTGAAGATATTGAGCTAGCAACAACGTTTTTTCCACACCAAGAAAGAACGCCAGATTCTACTGCTTTTTAAGTAGAATTTGAAGTTCTGTTTCAGCTTTGCCAAGATGCTTCTTGCTTCAGAGATGTCCTAGGCAAAGAAAACAGCCAGCAACATCAACTTAAGCATACTAATTGCCTTTGAAAATTGACTGCAACTTGTACCTGATGTAATTGCTGCTGTAGAAAGAACATTTAGCAAGCTCAGCTTTGTTAAGAATTTCCTGACAATTGCCATTGTTGTTTCTTGACTAGAGTCCCTCATGTTGTTGGCAAATGAAAAAGAACTCATCAATGCCATTAACTTAAACAAAATTGTCCAGAGGTGGTCCACTTTGAAGAAGAGTTGAATACAAATATAGCTGTTCTTAGTTACACATTTAATCATGAGATATTCTATTTCAGCTTCTTGTTTGTCTCTTTAGATAAATATAAATGATATAGGATTAATGTATGATAAATTTTAATGAGTTGTATACTGTGATCTAGGAGTTGTTTAAATGAGGGGATGTCACCCCCCCCCCCTGGCCAGGGTGCTTTGAGCCATCACTGGACAATATATATATTTTTTTTCTATTTTTTTTTTTAATTGTGTGATACATCATGCTTCTGTGTGATACATCATGCTTCTCTGTTAAGAGAGGTTTCTGAATTCTCAAATCATTCTGAAATCTAGTTTTGTCTGAGTAATAAGAATTAAAAAGACATTCTTAGGCTATATCTTGGACAATTGGGACAACAGAAGGGGGTGCATTATCAGAAAAACAACCATAATATTTGGAAAGAACATAAAATAAAAAATCTACTTTTGTTTTGATTCGTGCATTTCCTTTATAATCAGTCAACTACTAAGCTTGAACCAATAGTTTTTTGGATATTTTCATTGAAGAAAAAAAAAATGTAAAACTAACTGCCTTGTGGATTTTGAAAAACATGGTTGCTCCCCTATATATTTGTGTATTGGGGCCTCTGAAACTCCACAAGCCTTTACATACAAACCTGCCTTTATCAGAAAAAAGAGAGTTGTTACACCATTACAATAGCAGCAATTGTAATATTTTAAAAGTGCACTGAATGCAGAATCTAATGGTAGGCTATTTTTTTTTTTCTTACCTGATTTATGGCCTATGCCTACAGGCATAATGCTTCTTTAACAATATATTTTTGGTTGAAATTCTAGATGAGGGGCTTTTGTCTATCTCAGAAAATAGTTGAGAAAGGTGAATGAAACGTTCTGAAATGGTTCCAGAGCTTTGGCAAGCCTCTAATAAGGCATTTTGAAGCACCAAGCTCCATCTCTTTTCTTTCTAATGTGTAGTGGCCTTTGATGACCTTTACCAAAGTATTTAACATTTATTTATTTTAAACAAAACAGAGTAAACGATAGGGTTACTCAGGAACTGTATGAAAGTAACCATGAAATAATAGGAACTGTATGAAAGTAACCTTGAAAAATTGATATGCTACTTAACTAAGGCACAAGGAAAGTATTTTGAGCCTTATCTTTGCTCAATTCTGCTTTATTAGATTTAAAATAAAAAATTTTATCTATTTCTTAAACTTAAAAAAAAATTGGATATGACTTGAAATCCTGCTGAAATATAGGAACTGTATTTCCAAAACTAGAGCAAATGAAAAAAAAAACTGAAAACCCAAAATCTAGAGAACATTTTTTTGTCAAAATTTAGGTAAGAATTTACCTCTTATCCAAGCAATCTTCAAAGCTATACAAATAGTCAAAGGGTAAATGTGCATCTGATTTTATTCTAGGACAATGCCTTTTTTCATGTTTTATCAAAATATAATAAACTAACTATAATGAGGATAAATGATTTGACCTATATAAGTATTTGTACAATGATGTATGTCTCAGTGTGAGGTGGGGGGGGCTATTGGGCAAAGAAAAGCAGTCTACATTTTGAAACAATTTAGATTAGCCTGAGTAGGCTAAGAATTTTATAATGTTTTAAATTTGTTTTGGTAATAAAAACTTTCAGGAATGGGTCTACAGGCTAAAGCACATCCTAGGAAGGTATTTTGAAGCACCTACCTCTACTCCTTCTCCCTGTAGAGGGTCCTGACCTTTGATGACATTTAAAAATTTGATGTGTTTATAAAAGTGAATCCATCAAATAGATCTTCTGCTTTAATGAAGCACAACATAATTGTTTTCAGCTTCACAACTTTGCTCAATCCTAATTTTTAAGGTTTTAAAGATATGCAAATAGGCTACATTTCCTAAATTTTGAAAAAAAAATATTGATATGGCTTAAAATTCTACTCAGGAATTCCATTTTCAGAACTAAAGCCATAGAAAAAGAAATTCATAACTAAAAATTAAGGTAAATGTTGCTTTGTCAAAATTTCAATTTCAATAGGTAGCCTATAGACCTGCCATGCAGACAATTTTCAAGACCCTCTAGAGGGAGGAGTGGAAGTAGGCTAGGTACTTCAAAATACTGGTAAATATTTACCAAATCATATTATTGAGTTACAACTAAAGTGAATATACCACTCAATGCCTTTTTTTATGCTCTTTACAAATATAATAATCATTTTTGTTGGAAATGAATTCCAGCCCCACCCCTATATGTACCAATTCAGGGTATATATTTGCACATTAGGGGGGGGGGGTTAAGTTAGAGGTTAAACTTACCTCTCATTTACATCAGAAATAAAATTAACCCCACCCCCCTAATGTGCAAATATAGGCTATACCCTGAATTGGTATATATAGGGGTGGGGGCTAAAATTTATTTCCAACAAAAATTATTATTATATTTGTAAAGAGCATAAAAAACAACATTGAGTAGTATATTCACTTTAGTTGTAACTCAATAATATGATTTGGTAAATATTTACCCCCCTCTTGGCCCCCCCCCATCCAGTAAAAATGCTGGAGATTTGCCCCTGCCTGAAAGTGTCATTCAACAAGACCATCTAAATAGCCAAATTTGGTAAAATTCTACTTTAGCTACTTCTGGCTAAATTGGAAAGGAGTTTGGTTAGGAAAATGAAATTTTCAGGGATATATCTACAGGCTAAAGTATGTCCCGGGAAGGTATTTTGAAGTACCTACCTCCACTCCTTCTCCCTCTAGAGGGTCCTGACCTTTGATGACCTTTAAAAATCTGTGTGTTATAAAAGTGAAACCTTATAAAATAGATCTTCTGCTTAAAATGAAGTCCAACAAAATTGTTTTCAGCTTCACAACTTTGCTCAATCCTGATCTATAGAGTTTTAAAGATATGCAAATACATTTCCTAAATTTTGAAAATTAACATTGATATGGCTTAAAATACTACTCAAATAACAGGAATTGCATATTCTGAACTAAAGCCAGAGAAAAGAATCTTATAACAGAAAATTAAGGTAAAATTTTGTTTTGTCAAAATTTCAATAGCCTAGGTATAGACCTGTCATGTAGGCAAATTTCAGGATCCTCTAGAGGGAGAAGGAGAGGAGATAAGTACTTCAAAATACCTTCCCAGGACAAATTTTAGCCTGTAGACCCATCCCTGAAAGTTTCAGTTTCCTAACCTCACCCCTTTCCAATATAGGTAAAAGTAACTAAAGTAGAATTTTACCGCCAAATTTACTTTCCAAAACAGTAAATAGCCCTTCAACTAAACCTTCACCTGTTTCTAACTTGGCCACTAGATAGTATTTCCCCTGGAATAATTAAAAAAAACAGTAGCCTAGTAGGCTAGCCTACAAGCAGGGGCGTCGTTTGGGGGTGGCAAGGGGGACCAGTGCCCCCCAATAATGTGGAGAAAAAAATATTAAACTTCCCATGCCCTTTAACTTTCAGATATATACCCCTCTTGCCCCCCCCCCCCCAATAAAATTGCTGGAGATCCGTCCCTGCCTACACCTAAATACATATCTTTTTTCCAATTATATTATTCTATATGAATAAAAGGAAATTGTTCTTATTTTTAACAGGTAGTGCTTTAGTATCATTTTATATGTTTTAATTCACAAGTGAAATAGTTCATCAAAAAATAAACTATATTTTTAAGAAAGAGTTGCCTACTTGCTCTGTACTGACGAGTTTGATAATTCTAATGAAATAAACTTTAGAATGTTTCATTTCTTTTCCTTTCTTTCGTAAATAAAGTTATAACAAATATTAAGACTGATACAACTCAAAATAAAAGCATGACCAAAAAAGAAAATTAAAGTTATTTCTTAGCGTAAGTTATCTAGTTAATAGCAACAGTTTTTAGATGACGTCATTTTCTCACATTATCAAACTCAAGAAGTCGGATCCAAAGGCTACAAGTTATACATACATGACGTCATTTTCGTGACGTCATATAAACGGCTATAAATACTGCTACAACTTCACAGTATCAGAATCAATTTGTTGCAAGATACATCACAAACAATCAAATAGCTTAATAAATTATGCAAGCACAAATGCCAGGACAGTCGAGTCAGTTTTTGCAAATAAAAGGAACTTCCAATCCCAAGTCTTCTGATATATTACAAACCGCCATTGATCTTTGTATCTTGGGAGACAGTACAGAGGAATTGAAGCCAGCTGAATGTAATGATGAAGATTTATTTAGAGGTCAGTTCAAGTGGCAAGTGGAAAGTGGTCGAGTGGAAGGTGAGTTTGATCAAGTGGAAAGTGATGATGATGATTTATTGAGAGCTGTAAACAGCATGTTTGATCAAGTGAAAGGCAGTGGAGTTGAATTGAAGTCAACGAAATGTGATGCAGATTTACTAAAAAAAGCTAACCAACGAGGATGATCTTAATGGCATGGAAGGTAGTACAGATGAGTTGAAACCACCAAAAGGTGATGGAGATTTTGCGAGATTTGCTAGATGGAGCGTCTACGATCCTAGTAACTGCGAAGACAAGGTCGATAAATTAAAGCCACCAAAAGCAGATAATGGAGATCGCTGTGATGATGAATTTGTTAGTTTACGCAAAAACAAAGATACGATGGCTCAGGGAACATATCTAAAAAGGAAATTGCCATCAAACCACATTGAAGACCAAGTAATTGATTTTTCTTCATATAATGAAACCGGACTTCAGCCACTAAATAAAAAAAAGAAGAAGGCTACAGCTACTCAGGAAAATAGTCAAAAAAGAAATTCAAATAGCTACCAGAATAATATAGAAGAGAAACCCTTACTGGATAAAAAAACAAGGAACGCACAAAGCGCTAAGACGTACCGAATCAATAAAACGGTTGACAGGAGACTTTTAAAGGAAGATATTAGTAAGATTGAAAAGGAAATTGCAGCATTAGAAAAAGAGATAAGCTATTATAAGCTCCCCTTTTCTAGTCCTATAGTGACGCAGCAGGACGGATCTCTCATAGTTAATTAAATTAAGTGATTTTAATTTTAGATCTATTTTATATCCCTATCGCTGGAATGGAAATAAAATTGTGTGTTTATTTTAAACTTCTCTCATTTTTTTTTCTTTTTGTTGAGGTCTTAAAGTTACCCTAGGAGCTATGGACCATTTATTATAACAAACACTGGATAGTTTTACAAACATTGGGAGGTTATGTTATATTTGAAAATGATCCAAGAGCTAGTTTTTACGACAGTTTCCATGAAATTCCATTTGGCGGTTGGACTATAGGCCTGAACGGAATAGAAACTAGGATTAAGCACAATAAAAACTAGGAACGTAATGTTTTTCAAATAAAAAGGGTTTTTTCCCTTTAGAGCCCTTCTTTCCTTGCCCTTAGTCTATGATTTCTCAAATTACCGACGTCTTCGCTTGACACGGAAACTTCCCCAACGGAAAATTCGCACCGAAAAATCCCCCCCCCCCCCCGTGGATAATTCCCCCACAAGCAAAACTGAGCAGCCACGAAGAAAGTATATAATAGGTACCTCAAGATATCAATTATATGTCCTATGTGGCAACAAAAGGACCAAATATCAAAACAGTTCCAGGACAGGGGCCGGTAGGTCTCCAATCACTTTTGACTATAAAAAAAAGACTAGAACTCTCAATTTCCAATCGAACGACCATCCTTCAAAGTTTCTACGACCATGAGGGGACAGTCCCTCTTCTATACGAAATAAATTCTGCTCATTTTGAGGTTTAATGTTACTCTTTACTTTTATAATAACAGCGTAGACAAGAAATGTTCCCAGAAATCAAAAGGGATTTTATATTAATTTCTGCCTCCACCCCTCTCCCTTCCTCAGAACTTATTCTGTATTTATCCGAAGGCTCAGTGAGAGTTAGAATGTTTTATCATTAAAATACAAACTTTGAGGCATCTGTTCCCCTCCCTAACCACGAAACAATCAGAGAACCCTACCGTAGAGGTTTCAAGCTTTCACCTATAAATATTTGGAATTGTATATTTTTTGCCAAAGAAAGAATCATAGATATGTGTGTTTTTTTGTTTTTTTTTTTTATTTCCTCCAGGGATGATCGTGTCAAATCAAGGGTCCTTGAAGATCGGAAGAGGGCTCATTCAAACAAATCAAAAACTTTAACTGCCCTTTTAAGTGACCAAACATAATGGAGGGCAACTAGCTCCTTCCCATATCCCTTTTACCCCCTGAGACATCTGAATGAAATTTGTAGATAGCCATTAGCTTCATCAAAACTGAAAGGGCAAATAAATATGTCTCTAGGGATGAAATGACCCCCCCCCCCCCCAAGTCCCTAGGGAAAGGGCTGTTAGTACTGCAATTTATCCGTTGTTACAGATAGTATTTGTTATTGAGAAAAATACGGACATTTTTCGCGAGGGGGAGGGATTTCCTCGGGGATAATTTTCTGTGGGGAGTAAATTTCCTGGGAAGAATTTCCCTGAATTCATATGCAGTTTTCTTTTAATTTGTCTTTCTTTGTCTTTGGATGCACAAGCTTACATATGGAGAGAAAGTTACGGGGGAAATTTTCAGCGGGGATCAAATTGTCAGGAAGGATTTTTCCGTGGAAAATGTGGTAATGTCCACAAAGGTGCTGCAGGGTGACATCACCCTTAGTTTTGGGTGTTTATTTTAATGCTTTATTTAACTAGTGATTGGCTTCACAACACAGCGATGTATTATTAGGGAAGGGCATTATGTCATTGTATGTGTTTGTGGGGGGGGGGGGGGTTAAGGTGCCTAAGCGAATACGTCGTTTAATATTCGTATGAAAAAAATTCAACAATGATTATCATCCCTGAGAAAAAGAACCCCTTCAATTATTTATAAGGAGGAGGGCATGAAATATCAAAATCTAATTAAAAGGGCATCGTTTCCTCGGATTTCAAGGTGGATTCCTCGAACCAACCTTTTTCTTAGGCAAATCCCCCATGGACACTAGTAGGGGCATCCTTCATAATGATTAACGCAAAATTATATACCACTGTAGGTAATTTTACCAAGCCTAACACGAATAAACTTAGTTAAATGAAACTTACAATAAATTAAATTAAAAAACAAGTTTTTTTTTAACTGAAAGGAAGGAGCCACATTAAAACTTAGTGAACAAAATTATTCCGTATGTGAAAGAGGCTGTCCCCTCCTCAACGGCTCACTCTTTACGCTAAACCCTGACTTTATCACAACTCTACTTTTCGAAACAATAAAAAATTTAGCGCAAAGAGTGGGGTGTTGAGGAGGGGACAGCCCCTTTCATGTACGGAATAATTTCTGTTCGTTTTAAGTTTTAATCTCGCTCCTTACTTTCATTTAAAAAAAAACTTGTTTTTATTTAATTTCTGAACATTTTTCAACTAATGCACGTTCTAATTTGGCTCACCGTACATGAAAAATTAAAACAACATTTACATATTAATTTTGACAGATTTATTCCGTATATGAAGGGTTGCCCCCTCCTCAATACCTTGTTCTTTATGCTAAAGCTGTTAGCACTTTTATGAAAAAGCTTCCTATTCTAATTAAACGGCCTCCGTGTTTCAGTAGACGCTCTTAAAAAATTGGGACAAACAGTCAAACTTTAGCGCAAAGAGAAATATATTGAGGAGGTGGCAACCCTTCATATGTGGAGCAATTTCTGTTCGTTTTTCAAATAATGCCGGTAAATCTTGCTCACCGTCTATGAAATATATGCCTCCCCCTCGCAAAAAACTCCGTGGAAATTTCAACCAACGTAAAGTGCACCCACCCCCGTCAAATTCTCTCCAGACAGTTCACTCCTCGCTGAGAATCTCCTTCCCTGTAAAATTGCTTGTGGACGATTCAGTCTGAAAATTTATCCTTACCGTTATTTCATTTGAATAAGACTTTAATCTCTAATCAGTTTCTTCATCACTCCAGAAGTGCCCCCTTCAGTGGAAATTATTTCCCAGAAATCAAAACACGCGGAAAAAAGACTGGATAATTCCCCCGGAACATCTCCACATGAAAAATTTGGCAAAGAGAATGTAAGACAATTAACAAAAATTCCGCATAGTAATTCTGTCAAATCTCCCCAGTGTAGCATTTCCCCTGGAATATTCACCCCCCCCCCCAGAAATTTCCCTCTCTATGGAAGATCCTCCCTATAGAAATCCACCCCATGCACACCCCCCCCCCCCCCCCAAAAAAAAAATGTACGTACACTTCCCAATAACAAATACTATAAGTAAACAATTGGCGAATTTCATAACTTACAGGCCTCTCCCCACGGACTGTGGGGGGTCATTTTACACCTAAAGAAATAATTGTATCACTAAACTTGATGAATTTAATATATTTGGAATCATTATAATAAGCTGATTATTTTGATGTATCTATTAATACTAAAATTCCGTTTTTTAGAGTTTTCGGTTATTATTGAGCCGAGTTGCTCCTTACTCACAGTTCCTTAACATGAACTGTTTGGTATGTATTTTGATCGTTTATTTTGTATGGACTAAGTGTATCTTTAGTATACTGTCTCCGAATCTGGAAAGCTCAACGGATGTTTTTTTTTTTATAATTTTAAATCAATTGCCTATCTCATAAGTTTCTCCACATGGCTTTATTTTGGGCCCTTAGTGCATTTTGGGCCAAAAGTGTCGTTTAACGCCACAAAATACTACTCCACTATAGCACAATCTTTTGCTGTTACTTAAATAGGTGAGTAGAACTTTCAATTTCCTTTCTAATGAACATCCGGGATTATCTGGAGGAGTATGTGAGGGGGCGGAGTTCTCCGTTTAGGAATTTTCCACGGGTTGGGGAGGGACACCTAACACCGTCTAGCATGCTGTTTTACGCATGTTTTCTCAATGATGTTCTGTTTTTTCTCTCTCTTTACTTTAAAAATTGATAAAAATCCTTACCCCCCCCCCGCTTTCACATTTTTGTTCACTTGTACCACTAATGCTTTCGAAAATTTTCGCATGTAAGCTTAAAAACTTATGGTTACTTGATGATCCACCCAACAAGCACTACTGTTCACAACCGCGTTATTATGAACGTAGATGTTGTTAGCCATGACTTTGATAAATATTAAATAAAAAAAACAAGTTTTTTTTTTTAACTGAAAGTAAGGAGCGACATTAAAACTTAAAACTAACAGAAATTATTCCGTATATGAAAGGGGCTGTCCCCTCCTCAACGCCTCACTCTTTACGCTAAAGTTTTTCATTGTTTAAAAAAAAAATAGAGTTGTGAGAAAGTCAAACTTTAGCGTAAAGAACGGGGCGTTGAGGAGGGGACAGCCCCCTTCATATACGGAATAATTTCTGTTCGTTTTAAGTTTTAATGTCGCTCCTTACTTTCAGTTAAAAAAAAACTTGTTTTTTTTATTTAATTTTTGAACGTTTTTGAATAAATGCAGGTTTTGATCTTGGCTCACCGTACATGAATAATTAAAACAAAATTCTCATATTAATTTACTTTTATTTGGTTAAATGGCTTTCTCGAAACTTGTTTAATTTTATTTACGAACGTTTTTATTAGTAATAAATATACGTAACTTACGAATTAACCTACGTAACGAACTTCTATATTCATATATTTTTAATACGTATATTAGGGGGTTCGCCCCCTAGTCAATACCTTGCTCTTTAAACAAAAGTTCGAATTTTGTTTCAATTCTTTAAAAATGACCGCTTAATCACAAAGGCCGTTAATTAGAATAAATAGCTCTTATGAAAGTACTAAAACATCTTTGACTTAAAGAGCGAGGTATTGACTAGGGGGTGAACCCACTCATATATGTAATATTTTCTGTTCGTTTAAAGTTTTGATGTTGCTGCTGTTGCAGTTGAAAAACTTGTTTTTTTTATATTTAATTTCTGATCTTTTTTTAAATAATGCTGGGAAGTCCGGCGTCCCCTTCATAGCAATGTCCCTTCCCCCATGAAAACTTCCTTCATGGAAAGATCATCCCACATAACCCCTGACCCCCCCCCCCACTACCAGGAAAAATCTTCCCTGAAAACGTCTGTATACTTCCCAGTAACCAATACTATAAGTCAACATTGGGTAAAGTTCATAACTTTTAGCCCTCCCCCCGGGAACTTCGGAGGATGAAGTCATCTTAAAAGACATACTTATAATATTTTCGAACATGCTGAACAAAATGGCTATCTCAAAATTTGATCAGGTGACTTTGGTAAAAAATTAGCGTGGGAGAAGGCCTAATTGCCCTCCATTTTTTTGGTCACTTAAAAAGGGCACTAGAACTTTTAGTTTCCATTACAATGAGCCTTCCCACGATATCCTAGGACCACAGGGTCGATTCGATCACCCCTGGGAAAAAAAAAATATATATAAACACGCACCCGTGATCTTTCTTCTGGCAAAAAATGCAAAATTCCACATTTTTGTAGATAGGAGCTTGAAACCTCTACAGTAGGGTTCTCTGATACGCGGAATTTGATGATGTGACTTTCATTAAGGTTCTATAATTTTTAGGGGGTCTTTCCCCCTTTTTTCGAAAATCAGCCAAATTTTCTCAGGCGCGTAACTTTTGATGAGTAGGATTAAACTTGATGCAACTTATATATTTGAAATCAGCATTAAAATCTGATTCTTTTGATGTATCTATTTGTATCAAAATACCGTTTTATAGAGTTTCGGTTACCATTGAGCCGGGTCGCTCCTTACTTACAGTTCGTTACCACGAACTGTTTGATTGCCATGAGGCTTGCAAAAAACAACAGCATGTCTCGTACATAGTCAGAAGTTTTGATTTTGAGTCACAATCCTCGAAGAAGCAAACCCTTGCTGTAAATGTTACCTTTTTGTAGTAGGGTCTCGCGCAAACATCCTTGAGCAGCTGATTGCAGGGAATGGAGAGGGGTACCCGTGCCCCTCAAACCACCATTAGATATCCCTGACTGATTGTACCAAAAATTTAATAATAAAAGAACGATAGAAGGTCTACTGCGTAGCTGGCTTGCTGGTTAGATGGCTAAAACACTCCCACCCAAATCTCCCCCTAATAAGAGCTATTAATAGCATTCATTGCAAAAGCTCCTTTTTGACTACAAGTTTTAGTAGCATAGAATCAAAAGTTTTTGAAGAAACCAAAACTGCGACTATAATAATGGGGTGTTATAACATGACTATAATAATGACTATAATAATGGGGTGTTATAACTAACAGCTGATGCTAACCAACATAATTCTAATGACCTAACTAATTACTGCGCCTACTGTTCACAATCTTTAAACTGCTATACTAATCTAAGCATGATATCTGAAGACTTTTGTTTTGAAGAAACAGGCAGCATTTAGCCCTAAAGAAAACCATTGCCGCTGATGAGACGATACTCCCATAGTAGGGACTTTGTGTGTAGAATGTGTCTAAAACTAGTTATGTATTTAGAACTAGTTCGTAATAATTATCAATTCGATTTCCAGGGGGTGTAATGGGGAGGGGTTCAAAATTTAGGTGGCCAGCGTTTACCCCCCCCCCCCCCCCCCGCAGAAAATACTCCCCGGGAAAATAACCCAGCGGAAAATACACCCCTGGAAAATACCCCCCCCCCCGTGGAAAATAAGGCTTTCCAAATTTGAAAATTTTATTGGAGTTTTGTTTTCTGTATTTTTTTTTAGGGGGAAGGAATTTTGGTACTTGTGTATTATACGCCACTCAATCAAGTTTACGCTGTGTAAAACTCGAGAAAAAACGTGTTTCTTCGTTATTTTCTTTCAACTTAATGTGAAACAAGACAAAGACAAGTGACAGAATAGATGGAAAATATATAATTTGGGTTATATATTTGCACATAATGGGGGGGGGGGGTAAAGTATTTGAACAGTTTGAAGTCAGGAAGCAATTCTTACTTCATAATATGCAGAATATTTGTACCTAACACATTCTGCATGCAGACCCGCTATACTTTACCCCCCCCCCCCCCTAATGTGCAAATATATAGCCCAAATTTGTTTCTAAAGTAACAAAGAAACTAACAAAGAAACATATTTATTCTCAAATTTTACACCGCGTAAACCTGAGTGAGTGGCGTACAATACAGAATTACGGGAATTTTTCATGGAGAGGGACGGATTTCCCGGTTCCATTTTTCCCGGAAAAACGATCAGAAATTAAATTTAAAAAAAAATCTACTGAAAGTAAGGAGCAACATTAAAACTTAAAACGAACATAAATTATTACGTATGAGAGGAGTTGCCCCTTCCACAAGACCTTGCTCTTTACGCTAAAGTTTTGACTTTTTTCCTAATTCTTTAATGACGATTCCTGTAACACAATGGCCATTTAATTAGAATAATAAGTTTGTTTTAAAATTCTAAAAAAAAACTTTAGCGTAAAGAGCAAGGTCTTCAGGAGGAGGCAACCCCTTTCATATATGTAATAACTTTTGTTCGTTTTAAGTTTTGATATTGCTCCTTAGTTTTAATTGAAAAAACTGTTGTTTTTTTTTAATTTAATTTCTGATAGTTTATAATATAACCGGGAAATACAGCTCTCTCTCTTTGTCTTGTCTCAATCCTGTCACTTGAAATCCTGTCACTTGTCTTTGTCTTGTCTCACGTTAAGCTGAAAGAAACTAACGAAGAAAGCGGTTTGTTCTCGAGTTTTACACAGCGTAAATTTGAGTGAGTGGCGTATTATAGACAAGTACCAAAATTCCTGTCCCTACGGAAAATTACAAATAAAACTCAAATAAAATTCTCAAATTTGGAAAGCCTTATTTTCCAGGGGGAGGCGCAAGGGCTGATCCAGGATTTTTTTATGGAGGGGGGCGCAAAAAAGGTTGATCCGATAAAACATTTAGGGGGGGGGGGCAAAATAGGTTAATCCGATAAATTTGCGTTAGGAGGAAGTTTAATTAACGCAAACTTGGGTTAATTAAGTAAATTACACTACTTTAGACTACGCTAGGGGGGCGCCCCCTCACCCCCTGGATCAGCCACTGGGGAGGGTATTTTCCGAGGGAGGGGTGTATTTCTGGGGGGGGGGGGGTGTATTTTCCTCGGCCGGTGAGGGTATTTTCTGCGTGAGGTATTTTCCACAGGGGTATTTTTCGGGGAGAATTTTCCACGGGGGGAGGGGGTAAACGCCTAGAACCATAATATATTGTCTATTAAAAAAAATAAAATCTGACATAAGTAAAGGGCAATGTTGATATGACCCCTCCCCCCCCCCAGCTTCCGAATCACAAATTTTCCCAAATTTTAGGGTATTTCTTTCGAGAAAGAGGAACTTATTACAACAACAACAAAAACAACTACAGTTTTAAGACCATCCTAAGGAGTAATCAAATTTATCAGAGGGGGTGGCAAGACTAATTCTTATCCAAATCATCCAATAAATCTTTGCATAGCCCCCACCTCTAAAAATAATTCCCGTATATGTGCCTGTCCTCGAGATTACATTTTTCCAGACCAACTTAAGACCAAACTTCTTTCATCGCGTCTAGTCTTCTTGAAGTAATTTAACTTCGCTTTCCAGGGGTCTCATCTTTCAACTACCGACTTAGTGCTCAAAGCACCTTAAGAATTCGTGGTAGAATTTACATTTTCTGAGATTTGCTGTCATTCCGGCATTAGTTAAATGGCTTAGAGTAACAAAGGAAACAGAGATAAAAATTACGTCCCTTGGAGTCATCTCACGTCTAATAATACCCGAAAACTGTGATTTTCTTTCTGCTGTTACTAAATAACGAAGTTTTTCGAGAAGCCTCATATTTTTGTCAGTTTTGCAACGTTGAATCATGGAAATAAACGGACGAAACTAATCAGTTAATGTGACAGATGTTTTGGTCCGTAAAGATTCAAATATTAGCAATCTTTTATTTCCCAAAGATAACTAGACTTCCCTGAAAGCTTCATATTCTTGAGCTGCTTAGTGCCGTATGTGTTTAGCTTATTTTTGATGCCCCCCCACACACATTTATTTCTTTTTAATTTGGCACTTGATACAACAAAAAACAGCACAGCCGCTTATGGAGGTCTTTTTTGCCAACAATTTAATTATCGACTATTACTAGTTTTTAAAATATGAACGATTGTGTACTTATCCACATTTGCAGTTTCAAATCCTAAAGTATGTTTATATTTTTCCAACATTGTAGTTTCAATTTATGATTTGAGAATAAAAATGTAATTTTACACTACACTGACATCTACAACACTGACATAAAACTTTTCAAAAAATAGATAGCAATATATTTGAACTCCTGAAGTAGATGCGTATACAATCATTCGTATTTTTAAAATTAGGAATAGTCAAAGACGTGAATTTCAATTTCATTTTCACTCAGGGGCGGATCCAGGATTTTTTAGAGGGGGGGGATCAAAATAGGTTGATCCAAAAAAAATTAGGGGGGGGGGAAATAGGTTGATCCGATAAACTTGCGTTAGGAGTAAGTTTAATTAACGCAAACTTGAGTTAATTAAGTAAATTAAACTACTTTAGACTACGCTAGGGGGGAGCATACCCCCCTTGCCCCCCCACTCTGGATCTGCCACTGTTTTCACTTTTCTTGGCGCTTTAAGACTTTGTTTATACACTGCAATTATTTTTCGAAGCTGGTGCTACAAACCAAAATATCGTCTACATAAACCTTTGTAAACGCTTTCCCACGAAAAAATTAGGTTCATAAGATTTTTAAATCGTCAGGAGCTTTTTGAACTCTGCAATTGAGGTTAGCTTAAAAAAGCTCTACACAACAAATATTCAACTACTGCATTTTAAAGAGGAATATTATTTATACAGAAGAAATAATTAGCTTTATAAGCCTGATTTAACAAGCAAAACAGATGAGTTGCTCGGAAGGAAAGAAAAAGTAAGGAAAACATAAAGAGCAAAGCCTTTCACTGAGCTAGTTTTTCGGCCTGATAAGCTCACAAAAGACCACCCCAGGGAGATTCCCCTCTACATCCGTGATACATGAATTTTGAAAAAAGGGTCCTTTATGTGAATGACGTCACATTCAAACGCATTTAATGAGCAAAAAGATACATGATTGTGTTGCAATGACGTTAAGGATTGTATGTCAGGTGTTGTACTCATACAATATTTTTCATTAGTATAAAATATGCCTAGAGGACTGCCCAAAAAATTCCAAGTTAATTGCCTCGTAAGGTCCCTTCAGGTGAATACACGTAAAATTTTGAATAACAAACTAAATTACGATTTTAGAGATGGCTAGGTGGGCCACTTTTTTTTCTCAGTAGTTCTTGAAAATTCTAAAGCTTTCAGAAAACTCGGAAAATCCGAATCAAACTCAGAATCCTGACCAAAATAATAATAACTACGACAGCTGCATTAAAATAAAACCTGAAGTCCGGAACGAAGTCTTTAGTTTCCAATATCGAATAAATGCCATCTTTGAAAACTTGATTTGCTCCAAATACTTAACATGACTCCCAAAAGAAAACCTAATTTGATCAAAGGGATGACTGTTTGCCCTTCTCAAGAACTCATAAAAACTAACTAGGATTAAAATTGCATGATTTTATAGACACAAGGTGTAGCAGGGGGAGGAGGGGGAAGTGGAGCATTAACCTGCCAGGTCATATCCAACTATCTATGCTATTGAGTGTTTTAAAATCGTGGATGATATATTAGCATTTATTCATTTTTTGACTATCTGTATCAACTAGGGTCAAAGCCGATTTTTCTGTTTATCTTATTTAACGGTAATAATGATAACAATAAATACATTTAAACTCGAGTCAATACAGTCAAAGAAAAACCTCCTTTCATGATTAACAGGATAAGAAAGTCATAGGCATAGCAATAGCGCTGCCTGAGTAAAAATCGATGGTGGCACAATGTATTCTTTATTTATTATCTTTTTTGGTCTTAGATCAGGGCACTTCGTATCGAAGGAGCTGTCCCTAGAAACTTCTAAAAGGGCTCATTCGATTAGAAATTGAAACGGTTAGTGCCTTTTTTAATAGTCGAAAGCGATTGGAGAGCAACTAACCCGCCTCCCACGCCCACCCCTCCCCCAAGCACATCCAGTCAAAATTTAAAATAGCCATAGGGTTGTAAGTTATACCCCAGAGGTATTTAAGGGTTTTACGGAAGGGATGGTTGAATAAACTTTAGAGGATGCTCATTTGGTTGAAAATTGGAAGTTCTAGTACCCTTTTAAGAGTCAAACATGATGGAGGGCATTTAGCCTCCCCCCCCCCAACAACCCCTCTTTTCACCAAACGTATCTGATTGAAATTATGAGATAGCAATTTTGTTCGAAAATAGTCCAAAGAACATATAATAATGCCTCTAGGATTGACAAAACAACCCAGCGCCCTGGGGATACGGGTGTGAGTTATATACTATGAGGCCCTATAAAGTTTTTATGAAATGGGCAGTCGTACAAATTTCAGAAGGGGCTCATTTGATTTGAAATTATAGTGTCTTTTTTTAATAGTCAAAGTGATTTGAGAGCAACCAGCCCCCCCCCCCCACTCAACGCTTATCATTTCCCTTAACAGCCCCAATCAAAATTTAGAGAAAATATTTTGTTCATTGTAGTTGAAGGGTTCGGAAATTATGTCTGAGAGGAAGACCCCCCCCCCCTACAGCTCTCAGGGCATGGGTTGCAAGTTATGTACTGGAGGCATATAAGGTTTTTATAGAAAGGGTGATCGTATATACTTTGGAGGGAACTCATTGGATGGTAATCAGAACATAATTTGCACTTTACTGATTTTTTATTTAATATTTTCAATTTTATAACTTTAATAAATCAAATATTATTAACATTTTAATTAATAAATATCAGCATATATATATATATATATATATATATATATATGCACATTCATTTGTATTTTTTCGGTAAAGTGCAAATCATGTTCTGACCTTGGGAAGGCATAGGAGTTTTGAGCCCTACTCATGTTAATTTCTGCTCGTTTTGAGTTTGAATCGGTTATTTATTGTAATTTCTGTTCGTTTCGGGTTACATTTATTTATCTAGGCTGACTTGTGGTAGTTTTACGCTTGGTAGATTATTTTATTTTGCTCATTCTTGGTTTAATGAAATTCTTTACTTTTCTTTGAAAAACTTATTTTGTGGAAAGTTTTTTTTTTAATTAATAACAATATGAAATCAGAATATCTGTTACAAACCCAGAAAAAATAAGAGCCCAGTTAATCTTGAATTAAGTCACATGGTTGTGAGCACTAACCTACCAATTTTTTTGCAGAGCATTTTTTAAAGAACTTCAAGTAATATTAGCTATAAAAAAGTAACAATAGGTACATTTTTTCAATTACGTGCAAACTTTATTTTATTAATTTGAAGAACGTACAAACATTGCAAAACCCTAAGTAGAAATAGTTGATACCAAAATTCGTATAATAAATAAAATGACTACTCCAAAAAAGCAAACATATTAAAAAAAATAAGTCAGGGTACTAATATGCTACCTCCAGATGGGCTTCGATTTAAACTACTGTATAGTCAAAAATGACGAAAGGGATTATGGAACTACCTAATGTGAAATCTTTAAACAAGCAAAATTCACAGACACAACATACACATAGATGATGGATGTCAGTCAAAACATCACTTTCCTTTTATATTCCATGTTGATTTTTCTATATTTCAATCACAACGTTCCAGACATAACCTTCACTTAGATGATAGATGTCAGTCACAACATCATCTTTAATATTCCATGTTGGCTTTTTTGTATTCTAATCAACAACGTTCACTTAATCATAACGCCAATAATAACGTTCACTTATATTAGATGCCAGTCAGAGCATTACTTTCCTTCTATATACCCCGTTGACGTTTTCAAATTCGAACGTTGGCTATTCTGAAACATTCAAATGCTTTTCGCGAAAAGTAGTATTTTTATGCATAGGATGGTTTTAATGAAAGCCCCTCTGGAGGCAGGATAGTTTCGTCCCCATGCTGTAAATTGATGCTGACCCTTCAATCTTTTCATTTTTAATTGAAGCAAAAACTAGGAAATTGAAGTACACCTTTAGTACACTTCATGGATAATTTGGTTAAACAGAGATTGCATAATTCGATAATAATGTGAGAATTTACGCTCGTAAAGTGGAGAAAAAAATAATACACAAAAAAATAATTGAGACTGTTATTTTGTATTTCAGTTAACAGAAGAAATGGCTACGAAATTTTAAAGACGACTGATTTTTAATACACACACAACACATGAACACCTAAATACAACCTAACCAGTTTTTAAAGGCTGAATGGACACAAAAAAAAAGGTCATATAGCGCTAACAAATCTCAAACTGTCAGGTAAACCGTTTTACTTTCAGCAAATAAATTCACATTTAACTACCTTCGGTCTGATAACCGATTTCTAGAAATAAGTATGAGTAAATAAGTAAGTTCTTCCAGAAATACCCAAAAACTGGTGAAAGTAACCGAATTTTCTAAACATATTTTTGATTGAAATCCATGTATATGCTCTTATTAATCAGTATGTTTCAGGCAAGTACATGGAGAGGTATTTTGACCTGTCCCCCCCCCCTTTCCCAAATATCAAGATTTGTTCTATCTCTTTTAATTTTTTTTAACAAATTTCATGCTCTTGGCACTTTTTGTGAAGCCCCTCCCCCAGAACGAAATCATACGTACGTACCTGAGCTATCTATTCAATTTTGATACTATTATTCGACGAAAATTATCATTAAGGCAGTCAATCAGGCCATTAAAATTAAAAGCTAAAACGAAAAAGATATTTTGTAAGACATCCTGATAGAAAAATTTCACATTAAAAAAACAAGGGCAAGACTTAGTCAACTATTCCTATTTTGATGAGTATGAAAAGTCAAATGTCATCACTAACAAAAGTAACAAAACATTAAGAAAATTGTCTCTTTAGCAGCCTTTTTGTTTCAAAGGGGCATATTCAGGACCCGATCGTGGTCTTAACGTGCAGGCGTAGTTTCTAACTGAGCCCTGAATTTTTTCACTAGAGCCATCTGAAGATATTGAAATTGTTTCTATATAATCAAGGAGATCAGAAGTACCACTGCTACTTATTGACTCATTACAGACACTTCTTTTAGTGTCAAGGGGAGACTCTTTACTTTCACTCGCGAGAGTTGGAAGAGTAGGAAGAAACTTTCGTGGGAGAGAAGCGTGATGACAAATATGAGGCTCAGCCCCGGAGCCGACACTTAGACCCGAATCACTTGATGATGAGTCACGGTTAGCTTTGCTCGGAACACTCGCAGACCGGCGAATGGCTACAAGAGGAAGTTTTGGAACCGATTCGACGGTTTCCTTTAACAATACGTAGGTGCGATTTGGAAGCGGAGACGTCGGCACAGAATTACTGGCTTTAGGAGGAGTGGATTTGACTCGGTTGAGAGAATAAAAGCGCAGCGACTTTTGTTTTTCAAGTTGCATTTTCAGGTACTCTGAGTTTTCACCGTCTAACGGCTTCATGTACATATACATCTCACTAGAATCACTCCGTTCGCTATTTCTTTTCCCAATACGGCTCTTTTTCTTATTCTTGTCCACAATCGCATACAAAGGCTGCGCAGTTACAGTTGGCATGCGACCATGGCCATCCAACCTCATTTTCACAATTGGGATTCCTCCCGCTTCTTCTGGACTGGAGTCTAGACTCGGTGGTCTTGATACTGTTCTAGGAGTACTGGGCGGGATGTCATAATTAAAGAAAATGGGATTCTGAAGTTTTCTAGGAACATCATAATATTCCATCGGATCTCGCTTTCTTGCTGGCTGCGGAGTTAGCGTCATCTTAAACGGCGATTTTGCCCATAATGGGATATTGCTTGGAGTATCATATAACTGAGATATAGGAGCTTTTTCGTAAATGAGCTGCTCATAAACACTCACATCTTCTAAAGCATTTACATTCCTGGGTATAGTGCTGTAATGAGTAGGTGAAGAGAGGTTTGATCTAGGCGGGGTTGATGCAGATGTTAGATTCATAGAGGGCGTTACAGGCTTCAAGATTGTACTGTCTCTGCTCCAGTCATAACGATAACTGCATTGGGACATTCTTGATTCCACACGAGACACAGAACGCATAATGCGAGGAGAACTACAATCTGAAATAAAAGGTAGAGTTAGAGATCAATATATTGATTAGTCCTAGCATAAACGTTAGAAGTAAAAACTTTACAACATTATTGCAAGAAACAATTTTTAAGATTATGTTTGTATTATTAGATTATATGTATATTATATATATTAGGTTAAATTATATAGTTGTTATGAGACTAGAATATTGGAAGCTAAAGCGATGACAGTGGTTAAGTATGGTTTTAAAACGTGGGCGCTTCAGGAGACGGAGCAGGATTTGCTAAACGTTTTCCACGTCGATTGTCCGTTTTCGCAAAAAAAGAAAGTGGATAGCCAATATAAGATGTAAAAAGACAGAGGAAAGAAGAGAGTCAATATTTTTTTTTGCAACTCGTGTGACCAGGCACAATTGATTCAGGACTACCTCAAGGTACGAAATAATTCTAATTTTGAACGGAATAAACAATAAATACACTCATCATCAAAGCAAAAAAATGAAAACAAAATTAGTCTTTCAATACAATAAAATATTACCCTTCAATTAAATTATTTTAATGCTTCTTGTGAAAATATCATTTGAATGTCTTGTAAGTTACACAGCATGCAAAGTGACGCAGCTAAAAGAATATACTGTTGCTCCCTACCCTTTTCCGAAATGCTAAAGGTACAAACATAGATACTGCTTCCATAAACCTCGTACAGTTTATTCCCCCCCCCCCTCCAAAAGCGTAGAGTAAAAAGTCAAGAGTGCCGAGAAAACCTTAACAAATTTTTACTCTATGTAACTTTTCTTTTAAACATAAGACACACGTGAATTGTAATAAGCTTTGTGTAAAGTGCAAGCAACAGACCCCTTCTAATCACAGCAGTTTCGCTCATTTTCAAGTTTTAACATCGGCTTTTTCTTGAATTAAAAATGAGTTGTTTTTTTTTCAAATTCAAATTCCGTTTGTTTTTCAATTTTTCATGTAAATATAGACTTTTGAATCTCCCATAAATGAGAAGTGTTAACCTCATTTAAGGGCTCACTTTTGACGCTAGATTGCCAGAAAAGAGTTCTTTGACTAGATTTCTAGACAAACCTTAAAATTGCAAACATAAACTAATTTGGCTGTAACTTAGACAATCCAGCAGTAACAGAGACCTGAGAAAAGAAGGAGCTATATCTGCAGAAGTAAAGTTGCAAAGGAGCTAAAAACCAGCACACCTGGGGCTGTGTTCACGTGAAACAATGTCCTTAATTAGACCATGCAAAAGAGAGTGCATCCAAGATAATTTCTCAAACCACATTGGCCTGACATCACATAAAGAAAGAAAAACGAGCAAAAAATGGGTTTTTTAAAGGCCAAATGAAAATACTGAAAAAACAAAGCGAATATTTCGAGAGGACAAACGCTTCTCTTCTTCAGCGCGAAACGAAATAATGTATCCAAGGAAAGTGCCGAAGAGAAAAAAAAAAAAAAAAAAAAAAAAAAAAAAAAAAAAAAAAAAAAAAAAAAAAAAAAAAAAAACGCGGAAAGTCAATGTGAAAAGAACCAAAAAACCAAAGAAAAAACCAAAAACTTAAAAGATGAATAAAATTCAATAAAAGCCAAAAATTAAAAGAATTAAAACCAAATACCTAATAACCATAAAAGCGAGTTATTCGCCAATATCCGCGATTTGCACAAAATCCAAAAAAATATATGAACTGCCATCGACGGATACTAGCGAACAACACTAGTATCCGTCGATGGCAGTTCATATATTTTTTTTTGATTTTGTGCAAATCGCGGATATTGGCGAATAACTCGCTTTTATGGTTGTTAGGTATTTGGTTTTAATTCTTTCAATTTTTGGCTTTTATTGAATTTTATTCATCTTTTAAGTTTTTGGTTTTTTCTTTGGTTTTTTGGTTCTTTTCACATTGACTTTCCGCGTTTGTTTGTTTGTTTGTTTGTTTTTTTTTTTTTTTTTTTTTTTTCTTCGGCACTTTCCTTGGATACATTATTTCGTTTCCCGCTGAAGAAGAGAGGCGTTTGTCCTCTCGAAATATTCGCTTTGTTTTTTCAGTATTTTCATTTGGCCTTTAAAACCCCATTTTTGCTCGTTTTTCTTTCTTTATGAGAGTGCATCCATCCCATAGATGACAACCTGAAGTGGATTTTGCCCAAGTTAATTCAGCAGACGGTACTTGTGCATAATACGGGCCCACCGCTATATATTGTATCAAGGAAATGAGAGACGAAACCCGCCAAACGGGTATTTCAATAGAGAAATGGAATGCAAAACGTGGTTTTCAATGCGTTTACGATATTTAAACTGTTGTTTTTTGGGGTCTAGGGGGGGGGGAGGTACCTAGGATAGGTTAGGTTACTTATTTAATATATGCTATACTTTACCCCCCATCCCACCCCTAATGTGCAAATATATAGCACAAATGTTTCGAAACTATTATATATTCATCCTATTTTATTATATTTCATTAGCATTAACCAAACTTGACTTCTTTTGTTGGTCCGTATAATGCACAAGTACCCAGTAGACTAATATGACCCTAGTCAGGGGCAGATCTGGAGCAAAATATAGGGCGGGGGGCCAATGCGACAAAGGTGCCAATAATTGACAAATCTATTCTAAAAAAAAGAATAGAAAAAAGAAAAACTAAGGAGTTACGGCACTAGAAAAAAATTGAGGGTCCGGGGTCCCCCCCGCCTTCCCCCCTTGGATCCGTCACTGACCCTAGTAGATCTTAATAAGTGCATCCTTTGATTAGCTGGTGAAAGCCCCTTTTCGAACCCCTTCGGCTCCATCAATTCGCGATAAATCGAGACAAAAAGTCTTGGTTCTACATGGCATAGTTGCATCTGGCACGATCCCAAAGAAATCAATCAACTTTAAGTTAACATTAAAGAATTTCAGAAAAAAATCCTTTCTAGAGGGTTTAACCAGCCTCCAAGTGCCACTAATTTTTGATCTAGTGCCAAAAGTTGTCATCTTTTGTTACATATGGCTCTTCATTTTGGTCTTTAAAATAAACTTATAAAAAAAAATGGATAGGCAAGGAGACATTCCTACAATGAGATTCTAATCACCTGCCTAAGACCATCCCACACGGGACGCTAGGTAAAGGCAAATAATATGGCGCTAGGACTTCACAGTCCCTACCGGTGGTGCTGATCTCCGTTTTCTGGCACTTCAGCCAGGAAGTACTGAAGGAGCCAGCCTTACTGTGCTTTCGCACATCCCCAGATTCTTCCAGGCACCCATTTAAAGCTTGCTCGACTCTCGTTCAGCTTACAGAGTCACGCCACTGGCCCTCGTACCGAGGGTGCAACATTTTAGCACTAGTCTATTATCAAAGCCGGCTCTCCAGTGACCAGATCCTATCATGGCCTTTCAACCAGGAAGGTCAGCCATCCTCCGCATTCGGACACCCTTCCTTTTAACCATCCCCAGATTTTTCCAGGTACCCGTTTAAACCTGGATCGACTCCCGGCTCTATGGAACAAAGGAACAAAGCTTTAGCACTGAAATGATTATATCAGGAGTTCCCAACCAGGCAGGGCGGATCTAGGGGCTGATGTCAGGGGTAAGTGCCCATCGGAAGGTAAAAAATCGCACTAAGTGCAGGATTGGAAGGGTAGATAATACCGATGGCAACCCCAAATTTATTATCAGTGCCCTCCCTGAACATTAATTTTGCATTCACCAATGTCACCAGAGATCCAAGATCAGGCTTAAAGATTCAAAGGTTCCCAATCTGTATGATTTGGAGCAACGTTGTATATGTTAATGAAAAGAAAGATGGCGTTTGACTACATGAAGCCGTGGTCTAACTACCAAACGAATGCATTTCAAGTGATGTGTCTAAAGCTGTTGGAAGAGCGTGTAGACTTTGAATATAAATATATATACTGGAACCCACGCAAAAAGTCAACTTTGGTTAATGCTAATGAAGTACAAAATATGATGAAAATATAATAGTTTAGAAACAAACCTGGGCTATATATTTGCACATTAGGGGGGTGGGGGTAAAGCATAGCATATATTAAATACGTAACCTAACCTAGGTATCTTTTCCCCCCTAAGCGCCAAAAAACAAAAGTTTAAATATTATGAACGCAATGACAAACCAAGGTTTGCAATCCAATTCTCTATTGAAAGAAAGCCGTATGACTAGTTTCTTAAGCATCTTCCGTATAAAATATATCGCGTGGGTTCCAGCTAATTGGCAAGTACCATATATATATATATATATATATATATATATATATATATATATATATATATATATATATATATATATATATATATATATATATATAATATATATATATATATATATATATATATATATATATATATATATATATATATATATATATATATATATATATATATATATATACGTTTATTAAAGAACCTGTGGCCATATACACAAAAGAAGACAGAAAAAAAAACATTTATTTAAAAATTGAACAAATTTTTCAACAAAATTGAACAAAAATTGAAAACTAACGAGAATATTCAACAAGTTTTTCTGTTCTGAGGCAAAATCAACTTGAATTACTTGTTTTTGCAAAAACATTGTTTAGTGAAAATATTCGTTTTCTTGATGTTGAAAAATGTAACTAATAAAAGTAAGTCGATTCAGTCCCTCTAAAGGAAAATTTGTAGGTAAAAACACTGATTTTTTTTTGTGCATCTTCAGTGCATGAAAGAGAATTTTCATGCACTGTAGCTCCTTCCCCACAATTTTTGTATTTTCCTACTTATAACTTTATTTTACCCCGATTAAGGGTTATACCCGACTGGTAGCCTAATTCAACCCACAAGATTTCTTGTTTACCTTCATTATTAGTATTTGTTCTACAGAAAATATAACATTAGATTATAAACTGATTTTTAGTGAACAATCTTTAAATCCAATTGTATATCATATTCTAACATAGTCTGAGATAGTAACTGAGACTGACACAGAGAAACTCATTATCTCACAAAAATTAGCAATGCATATTTTATTAGGACTGAAAGATAAAATCATAATTAGCTATTATATTCAAGAACGGCTTAAAATTTCTTGTCATTTTCTTTACGAGTCCAATCCATAATTGATTTAATAGAACTTTTATAAGGCAGCCCAAAGCATAGTAATTTCTTGTGAAGATAATTAAATAAATATTTAAAAATACAACCTAAAACGAAACGACTTTCTACATTCAAAATTATGCTTTAGAGACTTACAGATACTGCAGAACCCCTTCAAGGTTCTTATGTTGGGGCTGCGCCAAGGAATCTACACGCGAATTTGCTTCAATCGTGCAAGGGTTGATAGCCCAAACGCCCGAGTGAAGTGATGGCCGAAGGACCAAGCTGCCAAATGTGGAGATTAAGCCGGCGCCAAAGTGATATACGTGATTCGTTCACGTATCTCACTACGATCGGTAGGTTGGGCCTTTAGCGATCGCGTGACCTAATCATTACTTCATTCCAAGTAGATTTTTTGGGGGTAGTAGATTTTTATGGTCTATGTAGTGAGTTTTTGGGAGATATCTGGAGTCTATGTCCCTACTCATTGTTCCAAATTTTTCTCTTTAAATAATTGGTAAGTGTTTGCAACTCCCAGCTAATCACCCATCTGAAAAACTATGACATGACAGAATCCAATCAGTACATGAAATGAATATTTTTCCATTATAAAAACAGAGTTAGTAGTTTACGATTCTCACAAGAGGGTATGCGTTTATTCTTTTTTTTGTCTGAAGGCAAGTGAGTATTTTTCAGTGTAGAGATTCCATACAGTCAGTAGGCTTTGTTAAGCGGTGACGAAGTTTATATGTAGTTTGTTGAACATGCCCTTTTTTGTGTCAAGGCAAGGGGGATTAAGTTTAAAATTTCAGGAAATTTTTTAGAGGGGGCATCGGGACATCGGGAAAGGGGGTAAACTATTTTTCTCTGGCTCGTACAAAACAGCATGTGCATGGTTTATTTCCTTTTTTATGCATATTGTCCGACAGGTTGCTTGTCTAGTATAAGCATACATTAGCAAAAAAGCTTTGCTAACTGCGCCCTCTACTTATTTTTAATAAAAATGAACTTCAAACATTACAAAATGATTATAACCGTTAGATTATTTGAAATCTTGCACCCCTAAAATTTCTGCACGCGGGGCAAGTGCCCCCCCTGTCCCCCCCTAAAATCGCATGTGGGCGTTCGATGCTAAGATCAGCCGCTCAAGTTTTCGGCCTTCGCAATAGTCCTTTTTATTTCGCAATTTATGTCTCATAACAAAACAATATGTAGAAAACAATGGAAAAAACGTGATTTCCAAGGTCACCCTTTCGTAAATGCCTGTATAACAGCACAATGTAGGGATATATAATAGTCTTGGCGTTACTTTCCGAATGCAGTGAGTAACTCCTCACCCAATCAGAAGGGAGCCCACTGATTAGAGATGAATTAATGGTCAGAAACAATGACGAGTGGGACAGCATAAATCAAAATAACGTTTCGATAGATATGACTCTACATTCTTTAAGGATAACCAAACGGAACAAGCAGAAAAATTACCACAGTCCAGTCAGAACACTTTATCGTTGGAACGTACATGATAGAACACATGTATCTAAACATGGCTAGCTTACATACTTTTAAATCTTTGTTTCAAAAGATAATACATACAGGCCTAAGAAAAGAGACAAAAACCAGATGGATATTTATGTCTCATATTTTGTTCTCTGGCCTATATTTTCTTCATAGATTACACAATAAAAACTATCTAGGCAACTAAAAGCAAACTGAAAAATAAGTCAAATAACAAAAAGTATATTAAATGTCTATTTTTGATTGATTTTGATTGAAAATTACATTAAATTTTTGAAAATTTTTAAATTTTAAGGTCAGACTACTTCGTTGTCTCTTGAATTTGTACCTCAGAGGAGCCGGAGAACTATCCAGTGGCGTAAACTGGGGAGGAGAAGGGGGTGTTCACTTGCCCCTTCCCCAAGATTTCCCCCACCCCTCCCCCTATTCTAGGTTTTAAGAAATACCATTTTTGATATTTTCATTGAAAAGTTACTCTTTTTTATTTTCACTGAAAAATCGAAAAAAAACAGCATTATTGTTGCTCCCCTACATTTAGCAAAATATACTTTTGCCCCCTTCAGATTTTGAGAATTTTTCAGTATTTCCATTGAAGGTTTTTTTTTGTATTTTCAAAACAAAAAATTGAAAAAATAACAACCAAATTGCCCCCTACACCCTTTTGAAAAACACTGTTTCGTCCCTCCTGACGCCACTGGAACTATTTCCGGAGGCAGTGGCGTCAATTGGAAGGAGCAGGGGGACACCCCCCGAAGCTTTTTTGCAACTCAAAGATTTTGAAAAATACATTTTTTCGGTATTTTCACTGAAAAATGTTTCTTTGGTACTTTCTTTAAAAATTGGGGCATATGATCTCTAGCTACATACGGACATGAGAATCATGTCTTTAGCTCTGACTGTTCAGTACTTTCAGAAAGTTTGGGATAAAAAGAGAATTCGATTTGGTTGACGGAATTCTTGTAAGCAATTACAATCAGCCAGAAAATTAATTTCTCACGAATTGCAAAACACAGGAAACCACAAGAGTTAGTTCAGGGATCGCTTTTGAAATTGGCTGCGCGTCATCGCCCGCGCACCGCTAACTTGCTAACATGCCTACCAGCAACCCTCTGAATCCGTCTCTTGATCCTTAAGTACCAATGACAGTGAAAATTGAATCGGTTTGCTTGAACTGGTGGTTAAGTAGAAACTGACGCATCCATATGTAACTTAAATAATTAGAAAAAATGTGAAGTCAATTGATAATCAAAAAGACCTCAATATGCAATTATTCGGCTTTGGTAGTAGCTTTCGCCAAATTGAAAACGAGAAACAAGTGAGAAAAATAATTTAAAATCACGTGACACTAAACAACTAAAGGGAATTTAGCGTATCTATGAAAATTTAGTGGTCTTTGGAATCAGATTGTTATTCTAACGTTTGAATTTTTTATGCTGATAAAGTTTCGTCAAATTTAACCAATTAGCTTTGCTAATTGGTCTTCACGGTTCAACGTTACAACACATGTAGTACTGCCCTAAAAATTTCACAATTTTGATAAAGTTAAAATTTTTTGTTTTTTTAAATGAGGTTTTCGGGCATGAAGAGACCTAAAATGGGTTAGGGGAGGGATTTTTTTTATGTTGATGTCTTTGATACTTTAATAAACTAAAACACGTAAAACAATACATATATTCTTCCTTTTTTTCCTTTTAATGGTCTTCTTGTTCTTCTTTCGTGTGTTGTGAATCCACTATCATTTAGTTTTTACTTGTATTTCAATAAGGAAAGAAATTAGATAACTTAGCTTTATTAAAAAAAAGCTGAAATTATGATATTAAATTACATCTATCTACTCGGAAATTGTATATTCCATGCATATGGATTATACATTTATAATTTTCGATACAATTCATATTATATACAAATTTCCATACATTGACATACATTAAATGTCAATAAAAATAGTTAAAAAAAAATAAAATAAGAAAATTAATCCAATTTTCCGTAAGCTAAATGACAAAATTCATTTTATTAAGACAAAAAAAAAAAAAAAAAAAAAAAAAAAAAAAAAAAAAAAAAAAAAAAAAAAAAAAAAATGCATCGGAAATTAAAAGGGCGACCGCTCTACCATGCAAAAACAGAACAAAACTTGTTTTTTGTCAAAAACAGACAAAACTTAAACTTTCGTAATATTTAACGTAATTTTGTGCCAAAGGCAATTTTTATCCTTTAAACTTTTTTGGAGGAAATTGTGATGGCTTGCGCTGTCATCAACAGTAAAAAGTAAGTATTAATTACGTTATCAATGTTTTAGTTTATTCTTTTACATGACAGTTTTCAATGTAAACATAAAAAAGCCTTTTTCTTTCGGGCATTGAGACATAAATTATTAGCGCAAAATGCTTTCAATAGTTCTAGGCCACCAAATCCAAAAGTAGGCTATAGAATTTTATTATTGATTTTGGTACTTGTCAATTAGCTGGAACCCACGCGATATATTATATACGAAAGATGCTTAAGCAACTAGTCAAATAAGTTGCGTTTACAATATTTAAACTTTTGTTTTTTGGGATTTAGGGGAAAAAAGGTACTTAGGCTAGGTTAGTGGGTCCCAGCTTATTGAAAAGTAACATACTTTTCAACAGTCTAGGGGGGAGGGCAAGCTCCCAAGCCCCTCTGAAGTTTGTAACCATGGTTTACCAAAAAACCTAACTAAAGGCATCCTAAAGTATTTACAGCAGCTAAATGAGTTTTACTACAACTAACAACAACTCACTGTAGCAACAAGCCACCCGAGGCCAACGTGCTTTCTCCTTCACCCCTACCCATTCAAAGCTGCACTCTACCCCAAGGGCGTATCCAGGATTTTGTTCTGGGGGGGGGGGGGCAAAAACTCAAAAACGCATCAAAATTTGTTTATATGCATTTTGTTTCGTTTTACGAGTCGGACTAAATTTCAAGGGGGAATCCCAAGCCCCCCGGATATGGCCTTGCTCTACCCTCTACCATGACATTCCACTTTTCTTTAAATCCTTTCCTACAACTTCTTCCCATCCCATTTTAGGACGACCTCCTAAGTGTATTTTGCAAGCCTAGATATAGGGACTTCAAACGCATTCTAAATCTGAAGCTGTCAACATTTAAAAAAGGCATCTCTGATGCATCCAATGCATAATTGCTTCAACAAAGAAATAAAACAAGAAAAGTAAAAAAGAGCATGACAAATCGGACCCAAGGACGAGCATGATGAAACCTGACACAGACAGCGAAGAAAAGACACGTCGCATCGAACCAGAACCTTTTTGAAAGGTTTCTTATTTCCAACAAAATGGATAACTTCTATGACCTTATGCAGCTCGTTAAATCTTTTATCCATAGAAACACACAAATCTGAAATAAAGTACAGTTTGATGGATAGATCGCTCAAAATGAGCCGAAACAGCTGTTAATATTTTAATTTAAAACCAAAGCAATTAGCATAACGATCGACTTTTAAGTTGACAGGAGGTTATTTAAATTTAACACTAATTTTCTCATGTTTATAAATATTCCACGAAAAAGCATGTTCTATAATACATCCTTCAAAATCAAAACAGGGGTGATTTTATCTCCAGCTTTTAGTATTAATGGATCTTTTAAATCGTTTTTATTGAAATCTCCCTGACACTTTTAAATATGGAAAAGGAATATTAAGATAGCCTACTAAATAAGGAGTACAATCTTGTCATTTTCTACAGCTCTAGCATTTACCATATCAACCTTGTCATTGTGCAACGAGGCTTATCAATCTATCTCTCATATAGGTAGTAAATGGGAATGGCAACTTCTACAATGTTGTGCAAATGATGATAGTGCGTTTTTAAGTATAATAATAATCTGTATTTAAAAGCCAATTAAAGCCATATACAAAAAGACAAATACTAAAGAAAAATTATATTGTATTGTGCAAATGGTGATTGTTCATTTTGAGTATATTGCACTCACAAGCCTAAAATGCCCACTTATGGAAATTCTTTGGCAACAAGTGTTTTACTGTGGCCAAATAGGCCGCTGAGCGCAGCCTGTCGTAGGCGCAGAGCTCAACTTGTTTTACGCATACTTCTGAACCTCTGCCCCTCCAGATCAAAAGAGGCGACCAAGTGTGGGACCCCTTGGTGGAGGCACTTATGAAGCTAACTTAATAGTAGGTCTATTTCTCATTCTGTCGGTAATTTTATAGTATTTGCATAGTATGTATATTAGAGTACACATAGGAAAGTGCAATGTGTCTTTCGTGTTTTTCCCCCAACCTTATTATACTCAACGGATGATAGTAGAAGGTTAGAGGAGGGTACGTTCGATCGCAAATTCCGAGATATAGAGTCCTTCTTAAGTCAAAAAACAAATCACAGGGCAGCCAACAGCTCTTTCAATACCTTTTTTTCTATTTAGAGTTGCCCCTTTAGAAAGACGGAAAAATGGTAGAAAGGATTACCTTTTATATTTTATTGAAATCAGGATCCTGCAAATAGTATCCAGGAACATATTGAACATGCACAATTAAACGACCAAACATAATTCCCAGGAGGGTGAGGCCCCCACCCTCATAAAATACAGGCATTTAAGATTTCATAAATACAGATTTTTTCCACCTTTTCCGACTTGTGATTGTTCGAGAGCCATATTAAATAACCAGGTGACTACACTTAACCCAAAGGCGTTAAGTACATAGACTACTTCACATTTCATGTTTGATTCCCATCAAAGTAGGTATTTAGAATTTTTGAAGACACTGATTACAAATATTAGGCTATCAGCAAAGTTTCAATTTTAGCCACATATTTGCCTGCAATATCCTGGGCAAGGGCTTCTACCCTCCTTCCCCCCAGCTTCATAACTACAGACATGTTGTAACCCTTTAGACTAGCGATCATTTAGATATTGTTCAAGCAACAGTCTTAAGGGAGCAAAAAGGCGTCCTAAACTAAGCGTCCTAAGCGGCAAGTACGTATGTCGCGCTTGGTGGTATATTTTCATTGTAATATATACAGTTTTACTACTGATGACGATCACTGCATATGTGACCGAAATATCTGGTATTTTTGTGAATTTCTATCACTGTTATTCATCATCACTCTCTATTAAAAGGATTTTATCCCTATTTGAACTTTTATTTATCGACAATTGATATTTATGATTTCTGAGGTTGTTGATTACAAATCTGACAATATCATGCAAGCCACCGTGCTTCGTATGGACTCGCACGGAATTCATTCGAGACACGGAGTTTGATTGTGTATCTGAATTGAATTATCGAATTATTCTCTAGACGGCATAATTTTGTATCAGTATAAATTGCCTAAAGCAAGGTCCTGGAGCCCAACCCCGCCTCCCCTAACTTAATATATACAGAAATGTTCCACATCTTTTGACAAAAATTGTTCATTTCATTTTGCACAACGGACGTCCTAAAACAAAACATAACACGTAACCCACTTGTTCTTAGGATTTTTTCGAGCCCATTTTCGAGGTGTCGCTCTTTTTCAGAAATCATGCCACCTACACCAAGTGGCACATGCCAAGCGTGGCGTAACTGTTCCAAGGTTTTTTGGGAGCGTGCCAAGTGTTTTTGGAAATGTGTCAAGTGTGGCGGAACTATGCATAGCGCCCCGAGGTTTACACAAGTTGGCGGGAGATAAGCTGACTCAAGTCAGTCAGCTCCTCTCCCATTTTTACAATTTTGACCAGGTGAAATTCAGGTTTGATTGGATATCTCAGTTTGGAAGAATAAGACATAGTTTCTCAGCACTTAGATATAACACTATAAAGCGCTAAACAACACATTTTACATTAGTATTAGTTGAGGAGTTTTACTGGGACTTCAAATATACACAAGATAAATGCATAGTGTAAAGCAAAAAGAAGTAAAAGACGAGTGCTTTTTAAGTTATTTCGCCAGAGTCGGATAGAAGTAAACCTATCGAATTGATCAATTTTAAAACATGATTTCGATTGCTGTTTTGATAGATCTAAAACAGCATATTTTAAGACCGACTTTTCTGAAAACCCTTTCGTATTTACGGATTAAGGCCTTTTTTAAACTCCTGATTCTCAACACCTAATATTGACATATTAGATATCAATAAGTTGGAATAATGTAACTCCTTGAGTATGCATCAACCTCTTTCAGATAGTTAATTTTTAATAGATAAGTGGTTTAAGAAGTAGCCTTGAAAATTTCAAAATAAAAAAAAAATTACTCTATGTATTTTCAAAACATAGAAGAATCCCAGGAAACCCAGAAAATTTTCTGAGAATGTACCAAGGTTCCAAAGATCGTATTCCTTTGAGAAATTTGTAATTTGAGGAGTTTTAGCAAGGCATTCAACCTAAATAAAACAAAAAAGCTTTGCAAAAAGCATCCAATCTGTAAAAAAATTGAGTAAATTACGACAAGGCACCCTGCGAAAAAAATATCCTGGATATGGCCCTGCATTACGAGCTATAATACCCTTGTATCTGATCATTTTCGTTACATGGGATTGAATTTTTTGGCAAAGTAAATGGTAGTTTTGTGGCGACATAACTCGAAATTACCTTCATACATTAATTTATTGGACATGTTCTCTTCCTTCCAACGATGACAAAATAAACAAGAACTTCCTCTTTTAGACCTAATGCCCATCTCAAATTTTTTTTTGGATGCATTTGGGGAAAAAGGGACGTGGGGGGGCTAGTTGCCCTCCAATCTCTTTTGACTCTAAAAAACTTAACTAGAACTTTCAATTTCCAATCATATGAGCCATCTCTGAATTTTTTTACGAGCATTCCTTCAATAAGAACCATATATTCCCAAGGCATAACTTACAGCACCTTCCCTCAGACACTGGGTGTTGACCCCTGAGTTTTTGTTATATAGTCTTTGAACTATTTTAAAAAAAGATATCTCAAAGTTCTTATTGGATGGGTTTGAGGAAAAAAGGGCGTGGAGGGGGGGGGGGCTAGGTGCCCTCCAATCTCTTTTGACTCTTAAAAAGTGAACTAGAACTTTCAATTTCCAATCAAATGATCCCTCTTTGAAGTTGATACGAGCATCCCTTCCATAAGACCCATATATGCCCCCAGGGCATAACTTACAACTTCTGCCCCCGGGCCCTGGTGGGTTGTGTCGACACCGGAATTTTTGTTATATGGTCTTTGAACTATTTTTTAACAAAATAGCTATCTTAAAATTTTTATTGGATGCATTTGGGAAAAGAAGGTCTGTGGGGTGAAGCTGGTTACCCTCCAATATCTTTTGAAGCTTAAAAAGTGAACTAGAACTTTCAATCTCAAATCAAATGAGCTCTCTCTGAAGTTTATACGAGCATTCCTTCCATAAGAGCCCTATATGCCCCCAGGGCATAACTTATAACCCTTGCCCCTGAAGACTGTGGTGGGAGTGTCCTGCTCAAACATATAATTTCCAGAACTTTCAACTATGTTGAACAAAATGGCTATATCAAAATTTTGATTGGATGTCTTTGGGGAAATGGTGGGCGTGGAAGCGGTGTCAGTTGCCTTAGAATCACTTTCGACTATTAAAAAGGGAACTAGCCATTTAAATTTCCAATCGAATGAGCCCTTTCTGAAGTTTCTACGACAACATTGTCTATACAAAACCTTATATGCCCCCAGGACAAAACTTACAACCCTTACCCTGAGGGCTGTGGGGGAGTTGTCATCCTCAAAAACCTAATTTCAAGAACTTAAAACTACGTTTAATAAAATGGATATCTCAAAATGTTGATTGGATGTGTTTGGGGAAAAGGTGGGCGTGAGAGGGGGGTAGTCGCCCTCCAATAACTTTCGACTATTAAAAAGGGCACTAGCCCTTTGAATTTCCAATCGAATGAGCCTTTTTTGAAGTTTCTACGACAACGCCTTCTATAAAACCTTATATACCCCCAGGGCATAACTTAAAACCCGTGCCCAGAGGGTTGTGGGGAGTGTCCTCCTCAAAAATATATTTTCTATCTGGAAATCAACTACTCTGAACAAAATGGCTATCTCAAAATTTTGATTGGATATGTTTGGATAAATGATGGCCGTGGGGGGGGGGGGGGGGGGCTAGTTGCCCTCTAATCACTTTCCACTATAAGAAAAGGGCACTAGCCCTTTGAATTTCCAATCAAATGAGCCTTTTTTGAAGTTCCTACGACAACGCCTTCTATAAAAAAACTTATCTGCCCCCAGGGCATAACTTAAAACCCTTGCCCTGAGGGTTGTGGGAGAGTGTCCTCCTCAAAAATATATTTTCTATCTGGAAATCAACTACGCTGAACAAAATGGTTATCTCAAAATTTTGATTGGATATGTTTGGATAAATGATGGCCGTGGGGGGGGGGGGGGGATAGTTGCCCTCTAATCACTTTCCACTATAAGAAAAGGGCACTAGCCCTTTGAATTTCCAATCAAATGAGCCTTTTTTGAAGTTCCTACGACAACGCCTTCTATAAAAAAACTTATCTGCCCCCAGGGCATAACTTAAAACCCTTGCCCTGAGGGTTGTGGGAGAGTGTCCTCCTCAAAAATATATTTTCTATCTGGAAATCAACTACTCTGAACAAAATGGCTATCTCAAAATTTTGATTGGATATGTTTGGATAAATGATGGCCGTGGGGGGGGGGGGCTAGTTGCCCTCTAATCACTTTCCACTATAAGAAAAGGGCACTAGCCCTTTGAATTTCCAATCAAATGAGCCTTTTTTGAAGTTCCTACGACAACGCCTTCTATAAAAAAACTTATCTGCCCCCAGGGCATAACTTAAAACCCTTGCCCTGAGGGTTGTGGGAGAGTGTCCTCCTCAAAAATATATTTTCTATCTGGAAATCAACTACGCTGAACAAAATGGCTATCTCAAAATTTTGATTGAATGTGTTTGGGGGATGATGGGCGTGGGGGGCTAGTTGCCCTCCAATCACTTTCGACTATTAAAAAGGACACCAGCCCTTTGAATTTCAAATCGAATGAGCCTTTTTTAAAGTTTCTACGACAACGCCTTCTATAAAAACCTTATATGTCCCCAGGGCATAACTTAAAACCCTTGCCCTGAGGGTTGTGGGGGAGTGTCTTCCTCAAAAATTTATTTTCTATCTGGAAATCAACTACGCTGAGCAAAATGGCTATCTCAAAATTTTGATTGAATGTGTTTGGGGAAATGATTGGCGTGGGGGGAGGGGGCTAGTTGCCCTCCAATCACTTTCGACTATTAAAAAGGACACTAGCCCTTTGAATTTCCAATCAAATGAGCCTGCTTTGAAGTTTCTACGACAACGCCTTCTACAAAAACCATATATGTCCCCAGGCCATAACTTAAAACCCTTGCCCTGAGGATTGTGGGGGAGTGTCCTCCTCAAAAACATATTTTCTATGTGAAAATCAACTACGTTGAACAAAATGGCTATCTCAAAAGTTTGATTGGATGTGTTTGGGGAATAATAGGAGTGGGGGGGGGGCTAGTTGCCCTCCAATCACTTTCGACTATCAAAAAGGGCACTAGAGCTCTCGATTTCCAATCGAATGAGCCCCCTTTGAAGTTTCTACGACGACCCCTTCCATATGAAGTGCCTCTGGGAAAAAAAAGAATATATTAAAACATTGGAGCCGTATGGCCTTTACTATAGGCAACGCTATAGCGTTGCCTCTGATATTTACCCGTTGCTGCTATGTCAAATTTTAAGCCAGTAAAAAGAACGCAAAACCAGATTGGCTCTTTCGCATAAAATTTTAAATCAGTAAAAAGAACAAGAAGCTTTTTAGTCACATCATTTTTTCCAAATAAATCCTATATTTCTCAGTGATTTCAGAAGGGTCGATGGGGTGACAAACCCCCTTTTTTGTGTAAATTTTGTCCATTTTAAGTTTGATATTAAACAGTGTACTTTTTGTTAGTTTTGTGAAATTTGTACATAATTTCTATCCGTTTTAATATTTACTTTTTATAAATTAATTTCTGCATTTCTTAGTTTTAATATTGTTCTCTGCTCAACACTCAATAATTTTGCTGTTTCTCGAATTTAACTAAAGGATGAAGTCGATTAGCTTGTCAATATTTCTGATAAGAAAAGAAATAAGATGAAATAGCCAACATCATTTAGGCATAGAAGGGCAACATGTATGTTTCCCTATTATACATAGGAATGGTAAATTCAATAACATGCATATCTTCTTATTTTCCTCATTTTAAGGTATTTTTAGAGGCAGGAATGGGCTTCCCTTAGAAAACTTGGAGCCTTATGGCAAAGTCCTATGGCAGAGACGCATTTTCATCCAAATTCTGGGGGGAGGGGAAAAGTAGGAGCAGAATTTCCCAAATCAATTGAAAATGAACAAGTGAAAAATGATCCGTACAGTACCATAAAGACAAAGGTATAATATTAATAATAATAAAAAACAACTGATATGTTTCTCTGGATGCTTGCATTGTGTAGGCCTATCTTAATTTTGACAAGATTTTTGAATGTATTAAATTTCAGCTGGGGGGCAAACTGGGGTCTGAGGGGCAGTTGCCCCCTGCTCTATAGCGAATTACGCCCCTGTCCTATGGCATAACAAAAGCAAGAAATATTTCCTTTCTAAAATAACCACAGTTCGTTGTAGTTTCATTTTTCATTTTTAAACCACAAACAGCATACTATTTTTTAATAATTATGTTCAATTCATAAAAACATTCTGCAACTGTTCCAAAAAAGCAGCCAAGCAAAAAACCTGACTTATTCAGTGAATTATTTTAACGCGTTTTGTTTTCAATGCACCTACAACCTTACAAATACTAAAACAATTTGACATCAGAAACAACGGTCTAATTGCGTTGCCTAAGTAAAGAGCCATATGTCTCCAGAACCGTATCCAGGATTTTTGTTCCAGTGGGGGTGGTGTTTTTTCGGGATGGGGTTAAAAAAAACTTTAAAAAACACATGAAAAATACGTTTTTTATACGTTTTTATTAGCTTATACGAGTCAGACCAACATTTTGGAGGGTTCAAACCCCCTAACCCTTCCCTGAATACGGCTTTGTATGCCTCCAACGTATTATTTTTTCACTTAGAACTTCGAGTGGAAGGGAGGTCATAGATTTCCCTTATGAAAAGGTGTCATTGGCCCCCTTTTCAGGGGGCCAATTTGACTGGAAATCAAAAGCTTACCCTTTGCAAGGATCAAAAGCAATCGAAGGGCAACAGTCTCCCCTTCCATATTGCTATCCAGTCCCCCTGAAAACCTACATCAAAATTCTTAGATAACTATTTTGTTCAAAATTTTAGTAAGGTCAAATAAATATGGCTCTGAGGATAAAATGCCCCCTAGTCCCTGAGGAAAGGACCACACATTATTGAAATTATAAACTGTTTAAAGTAGGTTGATCTTTGGTGTACGATTGGCTTAAAAATGTTCAGGGATCGCTTCCTGGGCCAAGAGGAAAACACTTTGTTTTGGAGATGCTAGGAGACGTCAGGGCTGTGTTGAGGCCTAGTGGAAAATAATGTAGAAGGAAATTTTAGGTCGGGAGTAGCCTTCACATTCTTTCTGGAAGAGGACCGGTGGCAGGGAGCCCAGAAATGGACTGAAGAACTTGCTGTCCTTGATCAGTTTGAAACTTACAGACATTAGTCCTTGGGCAGAGAGCAACCTAACGTAAAAAAAATGCATGGCATACTTTCTTACTTTCTACACTTTTGGCTGCGTCATTTTAATAAGTGTGTGGGTTTTCATGCCTGTTCAATGCATTCATGCCAGTTTTACCTGACAACACCAGCGTTGTGCTTTTTTCTGTAGCACTAGAAAAAGCTCGGAATTCTTCATTAATGAGTTTATTGCTGCTACTTTCTTAACTATTCCTTTCGCCTGTCGGCAGCAGAGGCGGTTTTGGGCAGGGGGCAGAGGGGGTACTTTCCCCGGGAACAGAAATTTTAGGGGCGCACATTAAATAATCTAACGGTTATAATCGTTTTGTAATTTTTAAAATTTTATATTTATTAAAGTTAAGTAGAGGGTGCAGTTGGCAGTACGTATAAGCAAATTGAATATCTTCATCAGATAATCAATACGAGATGATTAATAATTTTGCAGAGGCTAAAGAAAGAAAAGTTAGATTTAAATAAATGACAAATTTTTATGTTAATGAAAATTTTATTAAAACTGGCCTGAAAATTTTTGGGAGACAGGGGTGGAGGGGGCTAATCAAGATTTGTCCCGGGCACGAGAGAGGCCAGAACCGTCATTGGTCAACAGGAACATGGAACCAGGCCAACAAATTTCGTTTTCTCTGCTTGACTTGAACTTAAAGGGCTTGTAGACAGAAAAACAAAACAAAATGAAGATATAAACTAGGAAAAAGAATATGTTGTATCGATTCGTGACGCCCAAAAATAAACCCGAATTTGTCTTACCTCCGATTGTCTTGCAACTTACGTACTGGGTAAAACAAACCAAGAGAGGAAAATATTAAAAATAAAATAATCATCGATTCTTAGTGCAAATATTCCGATTTTTTCTGATCTGCTTGAATATTTCAGGTTATGAAGACAGAACCAAGGGAACCTCCATTAAGACAAAAGGAATTAAGGAAACAAATGTGGTTGTATTGATCCGTGATGCCCGATTTTTCTTTCTTTTTAAAGAGAACAAAACAATTTTTTTCTATAAATGACCTTATTATGCACTTATTTAACCAAACAAACAAAACAAAATGGAACATTGAAAGGTTCGTTCAATAAAATGGTAAATTAAGATACCAATATATACAAGGATGACAGCAGGATGCGTTCAGCCCTATAGAAGACCAAAAGATAAAGATTCTCAATCGATACGAAGAAAAATCCTCCTTCCATTCATCCTAAATTTTCAGAAGACCCTCGAAAAGACCTGGGCCAACGGTTGGCGGCACCTGTGGGGCGCCCCACAATATTTTTGTGGGTCATGAGCAGAACATGCAGCGTTCAGCTGTCTATATTTTACAGCCTTAATTAAAAAAAAAAACATTTTTCATGTGATTGGCATCAATCAAATGCATTTAAAGAGCAAAAAAAAAAAATATTCTGTATATGAAAGGGGCTGCCCCCTCCTCAACCCCTAGCTCTTTACGCTAAAGTTTTTTATTGTTTTTAAAAAAAAAGTTGTGAGACAGATTCAAACTTTAGCGTAAAGAGCGAGGGGTTGAGGAGGGGGCAGCTCCTTTCACATACGGAATAATTTCTGTTCGTTTTAAGTTTTAATGTCGCTCCTTGCTTTCAGTTAAAAAAAACTTGATTTTTAATTTAATTTCTGGACGTTTTTGAGTTAATGCAGCTTTTATTTTGGCTCACCGTACGTGAATAATTAAGACGAAATTTGCATATTAATTTTACTTTTTTTATGCTAAATGGTTTTTTCAAAATTTGGTTCAGACGTAACTTACGAATTAACTTACGGAACGAAAAAAAAAACAAAAAAAAACACGCATCCGTGATCTTTCTTCTGACAAAAAAAAAAAAAAAAAAAAAAAATCTACATCTTTGCAGATAGGAGCTTGAAACTTCTATAATAGAGTTCTCTGATACGCTGAATCTGATGGTGTGATTTTCACACCATCCATTAAGTTCCATTACTTTTAGGGGGTGTTTTCCCCTTTTTTTCCAAAATAAGCCAAATTTTCTCAGGCACGTAACTTTTGATAGGTAAGACTAAACTTGATCAAAATTATGTATTTGAAATCAGCATAAAAATATGATTCTTTTGATGCATCTATTGGTATCGCGTTTTTTAGAGTTTCGGTTACTATTGAGCCGGGTCGCTCCTTACTTACAGTTCGTTACCACGAACTGTTTGATATGCCTAGAGAACGACTACTTTTTTAGAAATGCTTGGGTGGGAAAAAAAAAAAAAAAAAAAAAAAACAGGTACAGTTTACAACGACTATCATAGCATTTACTCAATATTTGACTACCTTTGTCCATCATGTATCAACGAAACCCGCATGGAATTACTTTGAAAAATGCATCCTACGGCTGGGAAGGATTGAAAGTCACTATTTGTAGATGGATGACGACAGGTAGGTTTCACTGGTATATACTTAGTATTGGCCCCTGACTCTGGAATTTCTTAATGCAGAATTTGTACACCAACAAATAGGCCTTTTTTTGTCGGACAGACATTGATCAACTCCCGTCTGGACCCCTAGAGGTCTAGCTGTAACGAGTGTTTTGCGTGTACATACACTAGTGGTTGATGTAAACACATTCTTGGTGAATGATTTAGATATAGCTATTTTATAATGAAGAGAGTTGAGAATAGCATGGCTAATTTTCTCAAGGTTTTTTGTAGTAATAGGAAGTTGGATTTAGGTGGAAACGATCATACGTTTAATGTTTGGACATGTCTCAGTCGGCACGCTCAAAACAGTATGACTATGTTCATTTACACCTGAAAAAAATTAATACAAAAAGCTGAGATATATATAATTGAATAAACAGATATAGGTACCTTTTCCCCCCTAAACCCCAAAAAATAATAGTTTAAATATTGTAAACGCAGTGGCAAACCATGGTTTGCGATCCAATTGATCTATTGTGATCTACTGAAAGATTGATGAAAGAGATGAAAGAGGCTGCCTTTCCTCACCGCCTCACTCTTTACGCTAAAGTTTGACTCTTTCTCACAACTTGATTTTTTTAAATAATAAAAAACTTTAGCGTAAAGAGCGAGGCGTTGAGGAGGGGACAGCCCCTTTCACATACGGAATCATTTTTGTTCGTTTTAAGTTTTAATGTCGTTCCTTACTTTCAGTAAAAAAAACTTGTTTTTTTATTTAATTTCTGAACATGTTTGAATTAATGCAGGTTTTGATTTTGGCTCACCGTACATGAATAATTAAACTAAATTTGCATATTAGATTTACTTCCTTTTTTTTTTAACTAATATTAACCTTATAATAACCTAAGTTTGACTTTTGTTTCATTTATTTAGGAATGACTTCTGAATCACAAAGGCTGTTTAATTAGAATAATAACCTCTTTTAAAAGTTAAAAAAAAACTTTAGCGTAAGAGTGAGCTATTTAGGAGAAGCAACCCACCTTAAATACGTAATATTTTCTGTTCGTTTTTAAGTTTTAATGTTGCTCCTTACTTTCAGTTGAAAGAACTTTTTTTTTTATTTGATGCTACCCAATAACCAAAACTATATGTAAACAATGGGCAAAGTTCATAACTTGCAGCCCTTCCCCCAGGGACTGTGGGGGATTAAGTCATCCTCAAAGACATATATGTTAGATTTTCGACTATCACATAATTTTGATAGGGTGACTGCTGGAAAAATGAGCGTGGGAGGGGGCCTAGTTGCCCTCCAATTTTTTTGGTACCTTAAAAAGGGCAACAGAACTTTTAATTTCCGTTCAAATGAACTCTCTCACGATATTCTAGGACCACTGGATCGATACGATCCCCCCCTAAAAAAAAATAATTAACACGCATCCCTGATCTTTCTTCTGGCAAAAATATAAAAGCTCCAGATAGGAGCTTAAAACTTCTACAGTAGGGTTTTCTGATACGCTGAATCTGATAGTTTGATTTCCATTAAGATTCTATCACTTTAAGGGGGTGTTTCCCCTATTTTTCGAAAATAACACGATTTTTTTCAGGCTCGTAACTTTAAATGAATAAGACTAAACTTGATGATATGTTTGAAATCAGCATAAAAATCTGATCCTTTTGATGTATCTACTGGTATCAAAATTCCGTTTTTTAAAGTCTCAGTTACTATTGAGCCGGGTCGCTCCTTACTTACAGTTCGTTACCACGAACTGTTTGATACCTGTTTGACTAGTTTCTTTTAGCATCTATCTAATGT
>JAPEVW010000104.1:355000-410000 GCA_027921565.1 Artemia sinica | reverse complement strand
ACAATACGCGCGATATCGATACGTCCGATACCACATACAGCCCTTCCCCAGGGACTATGGATGACCATATCTTCATCAAAACCATATATATTGGACCTTTGAACTATGTTAAACAAAATGACCATCTCAAAATTTTCATAGGACTAGTTAGGGGGAAGGGGACCTGTAGGGATGGGGGGCTATTTGGCCTCCAATATTTTTGGTCACTTAAAAAGGGCACTTACAAATTTAATTCCCTTTCGAATGAGCTATTACACACCTCTCTATGAGTAGAAAGGGGGGTACCAGTCGTGACAGCACCACGTGGTTTATGGTTTTCTCACTGAGAATGAAAAAACAGGAATTTTCTCACTTGAAAAACATGAATTTTCTCACTATGATGGATGTTTTCTTGGATGGTTATGGGTGTTGGTCAATTTATTTCATGTTTTTCATGGATGTCAACAGTAATTCATGTCTGTTTTATGGTTTTTGTCAGTGAGAATGAAAAAACAGGAACTTTCTCACATTTATGGATGTTAACAGCAATTTATGTCTGTTTTATGGTTCGTTGTCAGTGAGAATGGAAAAACATGAATTTTCTCACATTGATGGTTGTTTCTTGGATGGTTATGTGTGTTGGTCAATTTATTTGATGTTTTTCATGGATGTCAACAGCAATTCATGTCTGTTTTATGGTTTTTGTCAGTGATAATGAAAAAACAGGAACTTTCTCACATTTATGGATGTCAACAGCAATTTATGTCTGTTTTATGGTTCGTTGTCAGTGAGAATGTACATGCTCGACGCGAATGTTATGAGTTTCCAGGAAACAGTCAGATCACGTGTTTCCTTCTCAGCCAATCAGCGAGTCGGTTACATATCCTTTCTCAGCCAATCAGAGGGCTTGCTTACATATTAGCGGCGGGGGGAATACAAGGAAAGGATTTTTGCCAAAGTTTTATTAGTCGGTGAATAGAATTCAAAGGAGTGAGAAGAAGAACAGTTTGACTTTACTCATTTGGATATATATTTGTGTTGATGGCGATGAGTGGAATGTTTACCCTATTAGAAGTTGATAGTGGAGTTGATGATAATAATACAAGAGCACCAAACATTGCGGTGGAAATCACGAAAGGATCACGGCTTTGTCTGGAATGGGATGCAGTATATGCAAGATATGTGATATCCTTGAGCAAATTTAAAATGGAGGATCAATTATGTTTTGCCGCTAAAGTTGATATAGCACAAGTGAATAGACTTCAATGTGCTTTAAGTGCATTGGTGAAACATATTGAAGACAATAAACAGTATCGCTAATTGTACATGCATAGTATTATTGTTGTTATAATTATTCAATAAAATTGTTTCGAAATCGAAAATGTTCCCTTTCTTTTCTGGTTATGTGGCTAACGAATCAGGGTCAGTCTAGAGTCAGCAGTCAGAGTGAAAGGATTGAAAAATGAATAAATTTGAGAAAGAGAGAATTAGATCAAATCTAGTGTTTATGGAAAAATATTTGATTTTGGATGATGATTTTCTCGAGTTATCTCTTAAACGCAGGATATTCTCTTGTCAGGGAACACTTGACAATATAATGAGGAGTGGTTCTCCCCCATTGGACTATTGTGTGAAACTTTTAAAATGTGACTCAAGCGCTTATAGTCAATTTATTGATATATTAATTGGAACAAAGCAGAATCATATTGTGGATATACTTTTGAAAACATTGCCAATCGATTCAATGTAGATGGCTCCCCCGTCATTCGAAAGAGGTAACGTCACAGAGCTACTCCTCTCCCCTTTCCTACACTTTGAATTTATCGAGCGAAGACGATCAGTTTCGTTTTAGCTGTGAGAGAGTCAAGTGACATTGGAAACAAAAAAAAAATGTTCTATATATGCCCATTGTGCATGTACACTCTTGGCAGTTGGACTCAATGTGAGAATTGTACAATTATTGATGACTATAGTGAAAAGTGCAAATTATGTAATCCATGTAAATTACATAGAAGCTATGCAGTACAAATTAAAGGATGTAATTCATGTCTTGAGGAGGTGTGTGACTCTCACCCTAGAGGGCACCTGTGCTCCAATTGTCACTATGATAAATGTGATCAGTGGGAGAATACTTACCCCGCTATGATTGGAAAGAATCCTAAACGTGATTTTAGTTTATTTCTACGAGATTGGTATCGTCGTGGATTTAAATTATTCTGGGAAGAGGAATCTGGTCTACGATTCAACTGTTGGGCTAACAAGACAATTTGGTTTCTACGTCATCGTTGTGACGACACTGCCTACTATGACTATAAACCAAGTGATTTTTATTTGGCAGTTACCGAATGTGATTCACCATTTGAAAACACTGTATGTGATATTGCTTCAAATAGACAGATTGAAACTCGTGAATTTCATAATATGAATGCAAATAGTATCATTGACTATACAAAGAGATATGACAAGAGTGAAGTTACATTGTACTGTAGAAAATGTGACCCTGACTTTGCAGTCAATCAAGATCAATATACAGTGAATCCAAATGATTTACCGGCATTAGTGGTTCACGACAGTTGCCTATACATCGAAGAAGAAATCTAAAGTGAAGATTTAAAGACATTGTTGTATATACATGCACTTTATTAATAAACAAATTCATAAACATTTTTTAAGCACTTTACTCTTAGGGCACTGAAATCAATACTGTATAGGTCTGAGAGGATATTTTCGACTAGAAAGTCGTTCAGACGAGGATTGTCACTATAAATGTGGAGAAACTGCTTGTAAGTACAGCCGCGACATCGGAACACAAAATATAGTAGTGCATGGAGGCCACAGCTTTTAGTCGTTAGATCCTGCACCCTCTTCCGATTTTGAATAATAGTTTTCCCACTGCTCTCAATATAGTTGCTGATGTGGGGTGTGTAGAATGTATAGGGTAGACCAAGAGGATCAAAAAATTCAATCGTCTTCATTGTTTGAAAGATGCACAGCCAATGACCCGTCAGCACAGTCGACGGACTGCTATTAACAATAATCAAGGTATTGTTGACACTTTGAATTTTTCCAAGAAAGTCCGAGGGTAGACAATAGGATTTGTATTGGGACATGTAGGGGTCCATATTAAATACATTGATTATTTGACTGGTGTTCATGGCGCCAAGTCTAGTAGAACACTGCCTTCGGGAGTGATTTCCCAATAGGTTTCATATTGATTTAGTGAGATTAGTGCAATACTCTCAGCCAATGGGTCGGCAAATGTACACTCTAAACGCACACTCCCTGTACGTACTATACTCATATCCTGCGTACCAGACAAATCCAGTACAATGATACCATGTGTTTTAGCAAACATATCTTCGGTTATACCATTTTCAAATAGTTGAGAGTCATGATCTAGGGTTTGCATGGTCAACTCGTACAATGTTCTATAAGATTTATCAAAAGATAGATTGTAGAGTGGGATACCGTTTACTTTGCACACAAGAGATGAAAGTCCAAACATCTCGAATTTATGTGGGCATTCAGTCCATAATCCTATTGCACTGGCGCTTTTTACAAATGCCAAAGCAAGTTTTGACGGAATTTCACCATTGATAAAGGATGAATCGGTGAAGGTGCGTGAGCCCATTGCAATATGAAGTTGATTGGTGATTGTATGAGGAACAAGTAGTTTAATATTGTTGCCATTGGCTCTCAGTTTTTCCACGGCCAAAGCAACAGAACTCATGACCTGTTGTTTGCGTACATGAAGTATTGCCGAGGTGAGGGAGAGACTTACATCAGGATTGGCAACAAGTTCTTTTCTCAATACGAAATTGGATGGTGCAAGCGTCAGTTTTATATCCACTTTAACATTGGGCGGCAGCCATTGGGGTATATTCAATATTTCATGATATATTTTTCCAACTAGATGTAATTCACTAGTTGTAGCATTTTTAAGTGCATCTGTACTATCAGTATTAGTAATATATTCATATCCAATGGAGGTGCCTCTCAATTCCTTGTATGACTTGGGTGTCATCAGCATGAATTGCATATAGCTTGTATAATTTGAGAGATTGTTGCTTGTGCTCACCAGCGTGCCATTGATGTAGACACTAATTTGACGAAATAAATTATGTAATATACAATTTTCATAGGATATTCCATCGGCCCGAATTGGTATTGTATTATCGGATTTCCGGACTTTCATTTGCAAATCTATAAATGTCGAAGACATGTCCATAAAGTAGCCTTCATTGGAATAAATTTGAAAGTGGATATTATCGGAGAGGGGTTGTTGAGGATAAAATTGTTCATAGTATCCATGCTTGACACTCACATCAACATTTTCAGCATTGAATAGATTCAATGAGGCGGTGATTGAAGGTTGAGAATCCTTATGCGGTAGGTAGGACATTTTAGGAGAAGAAATCTAGTTTCGATCTAACAATTTTCTTCCTGGGACTTCTTCTTCTGTTTACACTATGTGTCGGCTTTTTCCTTCTTTTCTTTGACAAGAGGGATGATGTCTTTCGTTTCCGACCTGAGTGGAGACTGATGAGTGATGCATTGTTTCTTGACCTTTTTAAGCCTTTACCATTTTGTTTTAATCTCTCGCCAAGGGCTCGCGCACTGGACCTAAGATTTTCCGAAGCACTTTTTTTAAAATCCTTGCCAGAGCCCCAATCGTATAGTGTAGAGGATGCAAAATCGGTCGCAGCCGGTACAAGATATTTTCTAGCCAGTGGTAGTGAAGAGCGAAACAGCTTAGCAAACCAACTGCCAAGACCATAGCCAGACATTGACGAGCGACCTTTGTAATAGTCCAATCCATTGCCCTGTTGTCTTGGGCCAAGAGTATTAACATAGCAGTCAATATCAGGACAAGTGAATACCACTTTTTTATTAGACATCTTGCTTTTGAACGATGGGACGAAAATGGCATGTAATCACAGCCAAACCTTTTGAAATTGCTATGGGATCACCCAATTCGGTTCTTAGTGTTAACTGACAGAGTTCCAAATAGGAAGTGTTTACGGGAATATACTGAAGATGCTTTATATTGTAGTGGTGAATATGTTCTTGATTGGTTTTTCGTTCAAGAACTCGAAGGAGGGGAACATTTGAATTACCAACTTTCGATGTTTCCACAAATGAAGCGTAGAGAAATATACAAGTGTCTGTGGAGAAGGCAGGCGGGTAGTCAGCAAGAATGAAATTAGTGTTTCCGGCACTTTTACCATTGATTATATTGAGCTTAAAGCCAAGAACATCCTTTAGGTTATCATTGAGAATAACCTTTTCACTGGCAATAGGTGAACTAATGTAGATCTTACCCTCCTCCTTTGAATAGTTGAAATGAAAAGCTCCTTTTTTACGAGCGGAAATTCTTTTATTAATAGAACGACATAAATCATTCATAGAGGTGAGTTCCTCGTAGGGTAATTCAATATATGGATAATCCATCCAATTGATTTTTTGAATTTGTTCTTGATCACTTGAGGATGGTGGTGGCGGCCAATCATAGGGTCTAATTTTTATTTCATATTTACGATCCTTTCTCAGGATGTCATAAGTATTTTTGAGAATACAGTCGACAAGAGCCACTTCATACTTTCCATTGTCGTCGAATTTGATGGTGGGGGAGAGTTTCGTCCAAAAATCACTTGTTCTATTCAAGTCATTGTAGAGAGGATCGGAAACATTGGACATGAAAGTCACATAGAAATCATTGGGCATTGTCAATATCTTCAGCACTGACCCAAGAATCAAAATCTGAGTTGTATCCTAGCCAGCGAACAAGCAACTGTCTCTTGCCCCTACGAGTACGACTCTTTCATATCTTTTCAATTTGATAAATTTCGCTAGTGTTTCTAACTTTTTGCAGTTCATATTCATAAAAACCGCCGAGAATCTCATCATCTTTGGTGTCTCGCAGTCGATAAGTTATGGGTTTGGTGTCTAGGATTTTGGACACTTTAAAAAGTTCAGTGCTCCATAAATAATTCCCCTTTTCAAAAATATTGGTGGTTCTATTAATTCGAACAGTATCACCAACATTGAATTTCTTCTTTTTCTTCTCATTGCCATTGGAATATTGCTTTAGAAAAGCATCAAATGTATTTTCATTGTAGTGAACATCCCGAGGGCTTGAGTTGGACAGAGATCGATGGGGTCGATGGTTGTATATCTGCATGATTTTATCTAAATCATGAATAAAAGCCGGTGTATTTTTCAGGGTACAATATCTTGAAATTAATAGACGAATCGTTCTTATTAATCGTTCAGCCAATGCAGCCTTTATCGGGCTGTGACTATGATAAAGTGTTGTATTATATTTCAAAAGAACCTTTTGCACATGGGGATTAACAAATTCACTGCCACGATCCGATTGAATTTTTCTATACGAATCCTGTTCAAGAATACTTTCAATGGCCCGAGCAACTTCAACACCTCTCTTTGATCGCAGTGGAATGGCATAGGCATAGCGACTAAAGACACTGATTGCCACCAGAATATATTTGTAGGGTGCATTGTGACGTCGTTGAAGTGCATCTAAAGTTAAAAGATCCGTTTGCATTATATGCAGAGGGAAAAAGGCTTTAGTTTTGTCGATATTGTTTGCTGCGAAGCCTGTGATTCCGATGCAGTGTGTAACTCGGTTCATTCTCTAGATACTCTTTTGCTTTTTTCAATGTGGTGCCGGAGACAGCTCTAGAAAGCGTTTTGGGAGAGCTTAAACTTCCCGCTTCACCAATATTTTCATAGACACCTTTCAGAACTTCATCCATTTTGAACGTAAACATGTAGTGTAATGACCACTCCCCTTTTGCACACTGGAGGGTGAATCAATTCGTCTTCACTTTTGACTAGCAGCCACAGGTGTTGTAAAATCAGTGGTGCTAGTATTTTCAAATATTGAATCTTCTTCTTCTTTTTTAAATTGTGTTGGTGTTGGTGTGGGGACTATATTCTCTTAGTTTCTTTAGAATTTGCTTATTGCCAATAAGACTTTTGGGAAGTTTGATACACTTAGAAAGGTGTATAGATTATTGTCAAAGGATAAAAGTCCTTTACGATTCGTCACCATATCACAAATTAAATCAACTAGATTATAACTTTTTCCCTGAATTATAATTCGTTTCCCTGTGCTATCGACTTGAACTTGATGTTCATCAGCAGTTTCCAGCATGAGATAAGATAATACTCTTTTACTCTGTTCTCGATAGGTGAGTGGCAATAGGTTTCCAATTTTCGATACAATTGAATTCAATTCTTTCTCCTTTGATTGTGCAGGATCTTGAGGAGATGTTTCCTGTTTAGAGGGATCAGTGGCGGCGGTGACGGTGGGTCTCTCACGATAAGGTTTATGTTTGTCCACACGTCACAATGCATCTTGGAGTAAAAGCAGTTTTTTGTCATCGGCAATATTCTCATCATTAATGAATTTGCTTAGATTGTCTTCAAAATGTTCGACAGGCGAGAGGACAAGTTCAAATGGTGTCAATTTATAGGGTTTTGCCATTCTCTCGAGAAAACTGTTTACAAGTCCTGCAATTATTGGCAGTAAAAGTGTGAAAAAGCTACCGCCTGCTTGAAGGAGCCGTTTTCTTTTAAATTTTTTCCCCTTGTTTTTACAAGCCAAGGCGCGTACAGTGGAACGATGTTGCTTTGTCTGTTGTCTAACACCTTCTGACAGTTGAACATTGCCCTCAGTTAAATTTAAACAAAGTTCAGATATTAGATTAATGAAATCATTGTCAACCCCATGTTTGAGTATAGCCTTCCTAAGCAAGGGTTTTGAAGTGCTTAAAACGGAAAATAAATGCCGTTGTTCGTGTAGTTTCTTCAGTGTCATAATGGCAACTAATAACCTTTTCTACTGTTCACCGGAAGATATACTGTAATTTCATTGTCGAAAATGTCGGTGACTACACGTAGATCCTCGGGCGTGTTCTGATGAAGATCCAGCAAAATGTAACCGTAGGGCTTGCTAGTCGCCTGAGTGTACGCTGACAACAGAAATTTTGGGGCGCCGGGGTATATCTGCTTATTGAGAGTTATGAGCGAGCTAGAATCACGAACGACTCGATAGATAATATAGATAGTGCAATTCAAAGCAAGGGTTCGCATACATTTGCTCTGATGAAACAGATTGTGTAGAACCAGAGTAACGGAAATGTGTTCATGATGAGATCGGACAGTGAACAGTTGTGGCATTTCCTGTGAGAGCTGTTGAATGGATTCAGCCAAATCATCAATAATCAGCCATGAGTTCGGTTCAATACTATTGAAAACATCAAGTCCCCGTATGAATTGTATTGGTATGGTTGTGGCAATAGCTTTTATTTTATCATAGGACTCCTGCCAAATACTATAGCAATAGTAGATTTTTTTCGGTTTTTCCAAAAACATTTTATCGCAATTTTGAATTATTTTAGTTAAAAGTGTTGTTTTCCCCGACATTGAGGGCCCACACAGAAACGATCTGAAGGGTGTTTTAAATTGATACATGCTGTTGACAACAGTTGGACTACAACTAACTGTAAATCATACGTGTCCAATGAATAAGTAGTAATTTTCCCATAGATCTATCTATTCAAGAACAACAAAAAAACAATATTTCATGCAGCATTTATTTCGGCAATATGAAAACAAATATTTGTTCAACATGAACAATGATAAAAATAACACTTGTTCAACAAGAACCTGATAAAATTTCATGGTCAACATGAAAACTCTATTTGTTCAACATGAACTGCAATGATAACACTTTATGTACAATAAAACACTTTTGTCCATCATCAGCAACACTTATTGTCTTTAAACACTTTTCTGTACAACAACATCATCAGCACTTATTGTCTTTAAACACTTTTCTGTACAACAACATCAACAGCACTTATTGTCTTTAAACACTTTTCTGTACAATAAAAAAAACACTTGGAACATGAACTAGCACAGTTGAACATTACAGTGAATTTAAAAGGTGGGGTCCCCCCCGGGCCGCGGGGCCGAAGGCCGGCCGGCCGCGGGCGGGACCCCCCCCCCCCACCCCCCTGGGCGGGCCGCGGGAAGGCCCCCCCCACCCACCCCCCGGGAGCCGCGGGGCGAAAATGGATTGTACACAATAGTTGTCCGGTCACTGCTGCTGCTACAGGTTAGGTTGGGGTTGGGTTAGTTGAGGTTAGTTAATTTATGAACGGGTTGAGTGGTTAGTTGGAGCATTTAATTTATGAACGGTTGGTGATGGTGGTGGTTAGTGGTTGGGATAGTCAGGTTAGGTTAATTTATCCAGACCAAGTTGATTGCGATAGTCTATGCATTCCACTCGGTCTGAAATACGGTAGTGGCCATGAGGCAGGACACTCACACCATTCTCGAGCACATAGACTTTGTCAGAAATACACGACATTGCATTCTTTTCCACTCTCACAGTATAATTTCTATACTGTAGAGAGCGAATTGCAAGCACTTGTGCTCTCGGCACTAGGCTACTTTCTACACAGTCTCTGTACACGCTCATGTTGAAATTGCTCTTTACAAAGTGTGTAGGCACCCCTTTACACGCCTTCTTTTCATCCCCACTATGAGTTTCAACGCAATAAACTTTGGGACCCGGGAACACCCCCCTGGATATCAAATCACTCCCCGTCTCTGATTTTAACATTAATAGTTGGTTGGGGGCTTGACGTTTCACCAACTCGGGGTAGAGGGATGGATTCCAGTTGGTGAAATCCATCCGCGAGCTGATGTGTTCCCCCTTTTCTAAATCACCCAATAAATCTTCAGTCCCATTTACCTTTAGCAGCAGAGAATCTGTATCCCCATAGTAAACTTGAACCTCCCCCTCCCGTGGCCATTGCACCTTGCACACATTGTAAAAGAACGACAACATGAGCTTTTTTGAAATTTCCAGTACTGAACTACCGCCTGCTATATTCTTGTTCAGTACCACATTTCGCTTTCGCCTGTGTAGAAGAACCATGCCAGCCTCTATGCTCGTGAACGATGTAAAATTGGGATCGGCAATAATTCGTGCACACTCTAGAGGGTCAGTCACGACGTCGCGGCGAGATCTGTTACGTACGCTTTCACACATTTTGCCAAACGCTGAATTTAGAATGAGCTTGTACATTCCTTCTCCACCTTTGAATTTGCCCTAGAGCATTTATCGACAAAAGTGTCGATAAACGTTTTTAAATATGGTCTCTGATTGAACTGTAGGACCCTATGTATTTTGGTGATCTTGAAACCATTGCTCACCATCCAGTGCAAAAGCACATGGTGAACAACGATATTCTCCTTAGGGTCCAAATCAGCAATCAGTTTCTGTTTGGAGGGAGTCCAGTGCATCCCCATATCCTCAACCAATGATCGATTGTAGGGGCTCAGAGAGTCCCTGCTCACGGGCCGATTGATACAGGGAAAGACAAAATCTTTGACTGAGTCGTGAAGCGCCAGCGGAATGTGACCGTCAATTTCAAAGAACCATCCTTGTGGCCCATTGTCCTCGACGGTGGTAATGTCGGGGAACTCACAAGGATTCTCAAGCCATTGATAGTTCCCACACGGCAAAGAGTAGTGAGACATTGCCGAGGGGTACAATGAGTTCATGTCCAAGAACACTGCATTTGACTTTACACCGGTGCTTTGTCCGCTCGGATCGGTTGATAAGACGCGGTCCCCATGAAAAACATACCCTCCCCTCATTGAACGCTCTACAAAAAGGTGTTGATCTACGTCGGTGATTAGGCCTATTTCCTCCCTACTAATTTTTAAAATCAAATCCATCACTAAATGGGGTATGGAAAAATAGTAGCCTATATCTAACCCGAACTCTGAATAGATTTGGTCTGTGTTCTTACAGACTATATCCAACAGAGTTAGAACGTCACTGGCCAAGTACAGTCTACAATAATCCCACCCATTTTTACAATCCCCCTTAGACCACACCTTCTTGGCAAACTCATACTCCTCGGCTGTGCATTCACTGCTGGTCAGTGAATTGTAAAAAGCTTCAATTGGAGGTAGTTTCACCTCACTTAAGCGAACGCCAGAACAGTAATAATCGTATGCGTCTACACCTTTGCAGGTCAACAGATCATACATTTCACCGTCTGGAAAGTGCTGTTTAAGCAAGGGAAAGCTATAAAAATTGTCGCTTTTCTGCACTTGAATCAATTGACTCAATGCCTTGGGAAAAAAACTAAAGGAATCTAAAAACCTGATTTTATTCCAACACGTATGCCCATTATCCACTGCCTGCAATTTCAGTTCGAGAAGCAACAACTTCTCGGCCGATTTGGGAATAATGTTATAGGTAAATGAACTATTTACCCATGGACTATCTACTCCCCCTCCCTCTCTGTGCATACGTGCCAGTGCCGGTAAAATAAATTTTAAGTCATAATTAGAGTTGTGAATAAAAACAGGGATAAAAACTGTTGGCTAACATTTAAATTACACGATTGATGCGCAACCCCTCTAAAATTACTACCCCCCGAGGATATTTCCTGCCACAAGTGATTATGATCTCTGACTATCCCCCTCCCCCCTCTTTTCCCTTTAGTCCCCTTATCCCCCTCTACAAACTCCCCCTTACAAACCTAACATATTTTTTGATTTTTAATCGCGAGACGATCCTCTGCAGACAGCACCATTGGATAATGGGTATTTCTCAAACGAGAAATAGCACCATTAGCCGTGCCAATTAGTTTAGTCAGTGCCTTGACCATGCACTCCCCCTCATCCAATGTTTCTACTATTTCTAACAACCGCATGGTGTTAGAACTGTCTCTTTGCGCGTGAGCATAGGACACTGCAATAGCCTGGTGTTCTTTGACTCGATTTGGAAATTGGGGATCGTTAACCTCCACCAGCTTAGCTTCACAGTCTAAAGATATTTTGTTGCACTGGAGAAGGGTGTTCTGGAAATTTTTAAAGCGTAAAATAGCCCTATCCCCAGAAACCGTTTCCACTGTCTGGTAGCCATGCCGGCTACAATGCTTCATATGATCCCGTAGTTTTATATCACTACGGAATTGTGATAGACATGTTGGACAGTAGAAACGTACCCCTAGATCCCTACCACCCCCCAGAACTCTACTGATGTCTGTGATAGGGTTAAAATGGCCAATTGAATTGGCAGGGTCACTAGGGGGCGTGTATAACAACCAAACCCAGTGTCTGACCAAATCAATTGACGGGCCCCTTACAGGGAAGACCACCCCCTTCTTTTAACGAACCCCATCTTCAAATTCAGTTTCATACTGAACCACAGTAACGCCGATATTTAAATGGGCATTAGCCCTTTCAAAAATATCAATAGATCGTAGCGTTACTGGGTATTTCCCTTCTAAACAAGAAAAATCTACAATGGGGAAATCGGACCCGTCCTTCCCATGCACAGCCCAGTGATCTAAATTCGTCTTGGTAGCGTCACGTGCTAGAGGCTCGAATGCTGATATGCGGAAAGCATACCTGAAACATTTTTGACCTGTTTCAAAACAAATCCGCTGGACACCTTTACAACCTTCTAGATCTGGATTATAATTTAAAACTACTGCCCTTTCCCCACCCCCTCTTAAAATAAATTCTTTCTTAAATTTACAAATATTAACACTTAAATTTTCAACAAAAAGAACTAGAGACCCACTACCGTTTTCGTTAAAGTTCTCAAGATGCGTTATAATTTGATCTACCCAATCCATGAAAACACCCTAAAAATTTTCTAAATTCGAATAAACCAAACGCATCTCGGAATGTACATAATGATAATAAACTTCGCTTTTCCCCTCATTTAAATAGAACACTTTTAAAACAATAGAAACCTTAATTGAATCCCTCCCCCACAATTGAATTTGGTTCTCCAGAAGTGCACGAATTTTATCTACATACTCGTGCACAATTTCTACGGGGTCAAAAACAAATTTTCCCCCCATAAGTGAATTAAAAGGGTCTCCAAAAGTCGCAGTGTAAACAACTATTGCATTTAAAATTGTGTTGGTCAATTGAAAATCGGGAAAAGTTGTACCCCCCTCCCCCTCTTGTATATTATCCCCTCCCCCTAGTTGTTCAACAATATTTGGGCTATGCTCCACTTCAGTTGTTTGAAGTGGACTCGTTAGGGTATCGAAGGCTGGAGGAGGAGGAGGAGAAGGGTTCCCAGTTAATTCGTTTGTGAAATCCTCCAAAAGCTGTAGTGTATTTGGGCTCAAGTCCCCCAGCTCAACTGTGCTATTATCTACATTTAAAAAATCATTTAAATACTCATCAATATTATCAAGTATTTTATCGGAATTAGCGATATCACTCCATGGTGAAATGTTGTTGGAGAGCTCCTCACCTTCTCCAACTGATGAGGGGGAAGACAAAGAATATGGGACCAATGGTCGTCCAACCTATAAATGAAAAATAGCTTATTTTCAAAGTGTTCAAATCATCCCTACTGTTTTTAAAATTTGGATTATTATTTAAAGCTAACGCTTAGTAGTAGTAGTAGTAGTAGTAGCAGTATGCGCATAGTAGCATTTGGTTAATTCAACTTAAAGAAAATCCAACTTAATATAAGATATTTACAATCTAAAACGTCGCTTTACATAGAAGGCAGCAATATGATTTTGTTCAAAAAAAAAATAGTTTCAAAGTGTTCAAATCAGCCCTACTGTTTTTATTTTTTTTTATTTTATTTTTTTTCCCGCGTCGCTTTCCCGCAACGCTTCTCGCAGCGCTTCCCGCGGCGCTTCTCGGGCCCGCAGCGCTTCCCGCGGCGCTTCTCGGGCCCATAGCATATCTTATATTAGTATAAGATATTTACAATCTAAAACGTCGCATGACATAGAAGGCGGCAATTTGATATTGTTCAAACAATCCCTCCAAATAATATTTCATATTAATACTCTTTATCTGCTCTGAAAAAAAAAACATGATTTGAAAAGGATAGCCATCTCCTCTCATGATACACAACTCATTCCGATAGAAAGTTGTTTTTTTTTGTTTTTTTTTTATTGTAGAGGCAATGTGAACCATTCGCTAATAAAGCAATTTATAATGCAATGGATTTTGCTACTTATTATAAGCGGGATATAGTGATTTTTTTTTTTGGCTTCACTAATCTAATTTAGCAAAGGGTGAATGCATGCACTTGACATGATTCAAAAGGGGAGAACATTATATTTCCTTTGGGGAGAAAAAATCTTTCAATATCCCGCTGAGATATACTTTTACTCAGTGTTCGAAAATGGTGCATGTAGAAAAGATCTAAAAAAGTTGGAAGAAATTGGTAGATATTTCTATATGATAGGTAGGAAAAAATGCTTACATTTGCAAAATCCGTCTGGGCTTGGGTGTCGGATGGATCTGACATAGCATGTTGGAGGGTAACCTCCTGACCTAGCGTTGATGGGGCAGCTATGAGAGGTCCAAGGAGAGCGGATGTGCAAGCGATGTTACATTCCAGCACGGCTTGGGCAGGCATCACTTGTTTAGGAGGCTTCGGCCAGCGACCATATTGTATGACTGTCGCCTTCACAGGGGCCACATTATTAGCCCTTGCTCTCTTACTGGGTGGCGGCGACGGGCATTCTTCACAATTTGCCTTAAAGAAGAGAAAAAAGTTAGTATCGAAATAATTCCCCCCCCCCCCCCCTTTTTTAAAGAAGGAAAATTAGTATCACCATCCACACGAACCATAATTTTGTCTAGAAAAGCATTTATCACTAAGAAAGCCCCCCCCCCCCTAAGCCAGCATTTTCAGTAAAGCAAAAAATAAAAATATACTAAACTCAGAAATCAAATGCTATTTTAATGAATTAAAAAAAGGCTTATTCATAGACATCCCAACCTAACCTTACTATTCATGCAAACACTTTGTTTTCATTTTACAATAATGGTGATAGAATTGAGGCATGTCAAACCCCCCCCCCCTTTCACCAATGTCCTAAATATATTGTTAGTAATTATTTTTGGAAATAAACCCATTTCATCTGTTCTCCTGCAAATACAGGTTACGAATCCACAAGCTTAATAAACAGCAATCTCTTTTTGCTTAAAACCGTTTTAATTTGAGAAAGAGAAAAACAAATCCTTTTTATCGTTGAAACCTTTTGGTTAAGTCACTAACGTTAAGGATTAACAAGCATGAAGTGCAATTGTGGGGTGTCAGCTGTTTAAATCATTGCGGAAAAATGTTTTTAAGTCAAGTAAACGGCGGTTGTGGCTCAAATGGAAACGGTTTATTAATAGCTATGGGATAGACAGAAGTTGAATGTCACTTTTTGATAGACTTACAGAAAGAATAAATTTATCGAAAAAAAGAGAAATATTTCTATTAGCAAGAATTATACCTGTAAAAACAGAGGTGTGGGAGGGGTGTTAGGTTTAGGTAATAAAAAGAACATATTTTATGTTTCCTAGTGAGTATAAAGATTGCATGGGGGTTAGGTTTGTGGAGGGGGGGAGGGGGTACTTACCTAAATATACTGGAGGGTGACCAAGGAAAATAATTTTATTTTGAAAATAAAAAATGAAAATGTACTCACATTGCTAATTGTGGCTGCCAAGGCTTCAAGCTCATCAATAACATTTAGTGGTCTATCCATTGTGTCACAATACTTTCTGATAATTTAATCACAATGCATGCCCGTTATATACGATATCTCAAGGGTGAATTGTTATGTAACGGGGAGAACCATATGTAACAAGCTCTCTAATTGGCTGAGAAGGAGGATGTATCCGACTCGCTGATTGGCTGAGAAGGATGCATGTACTTCCGGTTTCCTATTCCTGGACACCTTGACATTCATCCCTAGCATGCACTTGTCCAAAACAACAATAATAAATAAATCCCTCAGGCCTAAAGATTAAAGATACCATAATGTTTCTTAATTCCCCCTTTCGTGAATCAATACATTCCCATAGCGATTATGTAAATCAATTTCTCAGGTTAGGTTCGCCTATAGATCAAAGAAGCCATGTTTGTTTCTTAATTCCCCCTTTCGTAAATCAATACATTCTCCCCCACCGATTATGTAAATCAATTTCTCAGGTTAGGCTAGCCAAACAACAATGAAGCCATGTTTGTTTATTAATTCCCCCGTCGTGAACCAATAATTCCCCCACCGATTATGTAAATCACCCCAATGTCATTACACCTGGACAAACAACAGCAAATAAATCGACCTTGAAACATCCATCAAAGTGAGAAAATTCCTGTTTTTCCATTCTCACTGACAATGAACCATAAAACATCCATCAAAGTGAGAAAGTTCCTGTTTTTTCATTCTCACTGACAAAAACCATAAAACAGACATGAATTGCTGTTGACATCCATGAAAAACATCAAATAAATTGACCAACACACATAACCATCCAAGAAACAACCATCAATGTGAAAAATTCATGTTTTTCCATTCTCACAGACAACGAACCATAAAACAGACAAATTGCTGTTAACATCCATAAATGTGAGAAAGTTCCTGTTTTTTCATTCTCACTGACAAAAACCATAAAACAGACATGAATTACTGTTGACAGCCATGAAAAACATCAAATAAATTGACCAACACCCATAACCATCCAAGAAAACATCCATCATAGTGAGAAAATTCATGTTTTTTCAAGTGAGAAAATTCCTGTTTTTTCATTCTCAGTGAGAAAACCATAAACCACGTGGTGCTGTCACGACTGGTACCCCCCTTTCTACTTCTATGATGCTTTGGCCACCCCCTAGCCCTGCTAGAAAAAAAGGGAGACAGATCAGTGCTACCCATGCAAAAAAGTCATTTTCCTTGGCGTTTATGGTGGGGGACTGTAATTATCCTTCAAGAGGTTTTGGACAATGCTGATTCCAACGGTGTACATTTTATTTCGATTTGACGCCATTTTCAAGGGGTTTCGGGCTGTTTTTCGAAATCACCATAATTTTCTTTTCGCAATAAACTTTTACTTATAAGATTAACCGAAACAATAGTTACCATTCCCGATTCAGTGTTAGATGGCAATTTTTTCTCACAAGACAGTTTTTTTTTGAAAACACGTTTTTCAACTTTTGATTACTATGGGCTGTGGTTCGCTCTTTACTATGTTGCAGCAACCGCTGCAACCATGATATGGAGTATCATGGAGTAATACAATGATTCAAGAGGTCTTAAAGAACAAAAATGTACTGGGTTTTAAAGTAATTTAGTAACAAGCATAAAATAAAAGGCCTTATTTTAGGTTCAAGTATCCAGGAGCAAGAATTATAATACATTTTGGGTACTTATGTACTATCTGTAATACACGCGAAAAGTGAATTTGGTTAATGCTAATGAAATAAAACAAAATAGAATCAAAATATAATAGTTTAGAAACAAATTTCGGCTATATATTTGCATATCAGGGGGGTGGGGGTAAAGCAAGCATATATTTAATATTTAACCTAACCTAACCTAGGTACCTTTTCCCTCCTAAACCCCAAAACAAAACAAATGTTTGAATGTTGTAAACGCATTGACAAACCATGGTTTGCAATCCTCAGCATAGGAATTGTCCGTCGAAAGAAACCCGTTGGACTAGTTTCTTGAGCAACTTCCCTATACAATATAGCGCGTGTGTTACAGATAGTAGCCTACATAAGTACCAAATTTTGTTATATGCCGACTAAGGCCATACAATACAGTACTCTATAGTACACACCATAATATCATAACTTAAAAAATAATCATATCTCCCCTCCCCAAATAGCAACACAAAACTAAATTACTCTCCACTCTTTACCACTTCATTAATAGGTATTTTTCGATTGTCATGGCAACATGATTGCACGATCAAGCAAATTTAGTTTCTTCGTCAAAAAATTTGTTGAGTTGAAAAATAAAACGATTATTGGGTAACTAGATAATTTTGCTGGTAATTTTGTCAATACAACAACAACAGGGGCGTAATTTGTTATGAGGCAGGAGAGACAACTGCATTTCCAAGACACCAGTTTGCCCCCTCCCCCGCTCAAATTTAGTTTCTTCAAAAATCTTATCAAAACCAAGATAAGCCTGTATAATTCAATTTTCCACAGAAACGGTACAGTTTCTCTAGTATATTTGCCTTCATTGTATTATATGGCTCATTCTTCAGTTTTCCCTGTCATTTTAACTTGATTTGGGAAAATATGGGTCAAACTTTGCTCCCCCCCCCCATTCAGGATTTGGCCAGATTACGCCACTGAACAGCAATAGCAATATAAATTGACAATGAGACTGTTTTTGAACAACAACAACAGGCGTAGGAGACAAATTCTGTGTGAATGGCAACTGAAACTGCTTTTTGATGCAACTCACAAATATTGCCAATGCCAATCGCAGTATTTTTTCTGTTCAAATATGGGCTCTTATCCCAAATCAATATTCCTACGCATGTTATATCTTTTAAATAGTTAATTACTCAAAACTGCTACATACTTGTCTTTTCTGGCGCTTTCAAATCATTGACAAATTCAAGCTATAGGTGCGCTCCTGTTGCTAAATGGCTAGTGTAAAAACTGCTTGTGTTTGGCACTTTTGGTTACGTGATTCTAAATTTGCGTTGTCATAAAATCAGGTGGCGTATACTTACGAGAGTAGACAAAGTTCTTACTTGAATTGCTGAAAGCACATCTTCAGTTTTAGAAAACAGTCTAAACCAAAGAAAATACAATCAGTTACCATTGGCAAATTCGATGAAGTTCTTAGTCGTAAAATATGTTTTAATTGCCCTTAATTCAATCTGATCTCTAGACATGTATTCAAACAGAAGTTTCAAAATCGCGATTTTCAACTCGAACATCTGTCAACAATACGCACCTAATCAATAACAGTTGTTCTAAGGGACAATCAATTGGTGGGACCAAAGAGAATCAAAGAAACAAGGAGCTTTATCCTCGTCTGACAAAATTATCTTCTTTTGGTTGCTACGCCGAAATTCCCTTATCATTATGCCATTGAAACATTGATGCCAAAGAGAGAGATAAATGTCGTGAACTCACGGACATTTTACCCCTGGTTAGGAAAAAGGGGGTAATTTACAAAACTAATGGGTGGTGAAAAAAGTAATACATAATTAATACAAAAATGTATGATGCTTCAGTATCAGCAAGTACACACAAGAGAAATTTGCTGAATGTAAGATCTAAGAAAACCGGTTTCATAGCCACAAAGACAATGACGGATGAGAGAATGCATTGGACTGGATAATTTGGCTTATATATTGGCACATTAGGGGTAGGGGTGAGGTTAGGTTACTTTACCACAACCCCTTAATGTGCAAATATATAGCCCAAATCATATTATTAAATAAACTAAAGTAGTATATTTTCATTATATTTTGGTATATTTCCTTAGGATTAACCTACCTTCACTTTTCGAGTGTGTACTGGGTAATATGAAAGTACCAACAGTATCTTAATTAATGCTATAATTAACAAGGACAATGAAAACGTACACAGTCAAATATATCTTAAAATGTTTTAAAATCAGGGATTCAATTTTTAATAAAAAGACCCGGATATGCAGTTATGCAGTTTTGATAGCGAGCGTCAAATAAATTTTTTATTAAAATTATTTATTAATAAAAAAAACTTCTTTATATACATGTATATATATATATATATATATATATATATATATATATATATATATATATATATATATATAATATATATATATATATATATAATATATATATATATATATAATATATATAATATATATATATATCTATATATATATATATATATATATATATATATATATATATATATATATATATATAATATATATATATATATATATAATATATATATATATATATATATATATCTATATATATATATATATATATATATATATATATATATATATATATATATATATATATATATATATTATATATATATATATATATATATATATATATATATATATATATATATATATATATATATATATATATATATATAATATATATATATATATATATATATATATATAGATATATATATATATATATATATATATATATATATATATATATATATATATATATATATATATATATATATATATATATATATATATATATATAATATATATATATATATATATATATATATATATATATATATATTCACAAACCGAAAACTAGTTCTTTGGAATCCATGGAAAAACATAATTTGACTTTTCAAATATTCGATGATGTCGAAAATATAAAAAACGGCTTCATGGAACCCACGGATGTACGCAAAGGGGTCTCTGAGCTCAGTCCCCCAAGAAAGCATACATTTTATCAGACATATGGGCACTTTTTTTATACAAATTAGCAAATAAATGAGAAAAATTCAAAATCTCAATCCCCCCCCCGAAAAAAAACAAAACAAGATCTCTATAGGTTACTATGTGTTTTTGTCCAATCATTATTTTTTTTTAATTTAGAAATTTGGCATATATTGCTTCGGCCTTTTTCAAAAATAATGGGTACTGTTGCACTTAATGGCACACACGAAAGAAGTCAAATTTGGTTAATGCTAATAATAAAAAAAAAATAGGATGAATATATAATAGTTTAGAAACAAATTTGGGCTATATATTTTCACATTAGGGGGGTGGGGGGTAAGGCATAGCATATATTAAATACGTGACCCAACATAACCTAGGTACCTTCCCCCCCCCCCCTAAACCTCGAAAAACAACAGTTTAAATATTGCAAATTCAATCAGAAACCATGCTTTGCGATAAATTTAGATAACAATTACCCGCTTTACGGGTCTCCATGACTGCATTCCTTGGACAGTCTATAGCGCTGTGTACCAATTAGTGCAACAGTACCAAATAATGTAGTAAAAAAAAAAAACACTAAAAGTTAGACTAACACAACTACAGTGTTCATTACGACTTATAATCATGCATCTTCTCTGCCATAGGTCAAGTATCAAAACTATTTTTAGCTAAAGCTATGGCCCTTGGCTTTGATTACTAGTTACAGTTGTATTTCTGCTACGAAGACTTCCGACAGTTGTGTAGCAAAGTAATAAGATCACCAAGAAATAGATGGTTAACAACAATTGAAAATTGAAAAGTCAAATTATTAATGCATAGGTACTAAAATGAAAACATGTTTTTTTTCTTCAAAATAATGAAACAAAATGGTATATACAAAAAGGATTAATTTTGGGAGTACTGTTCTAAAATCCAGGACATATGCGAGAAGTGAAGTTTGGTTAATACTAATGAAATATAACAGAATAGGATGAAAATATAATAGTTTCTGATCAAACTTGGGCTATATATTTGCACATTAGGGCGGGGGTGTTGGTAAAGCATAGCATATATAAATACATAATCTAACCTAACCTAGCTACCTTTTAGTCCCCCTCAATCCCAAAAAACTAAAGTTTAAATCTTTGTCACGGAGTGAGCAATATCTCAATATGCAGTGGAAACTTGTTTATCAATAGCGGCTTTGAGATTTCGATGCGGTATTCTTTCATTTGTCCTGGCTATTATATATTCTTTATGGCTATTAAACAAAAAAAAAAAAAGTTTTTTTAAACTGAAAGTAAGGAACGACATTAAAACTTAAAACACAGAAATGTTAAAACGGCTGTCCCCTCCTCAACGCCCCGCTCTTTACGCTAAAGTTTTTTATTGTTTTGAAAATTAGAGATGTGACAAAGAGTCAAACTTCGGCGTAAACAGCGAGGCGTTTAGGACGGGACAGCCCCTTTCATATACGGAATAATTTCTGTTCGTTTTAAGTTTTAATGTCACTCCTTACTTTCAGTTAAAAAAAAACTTTTTTTTATTTAATTTCTGAACGTTTTAGAATTAATGCAGGTTTTGAATCTAGCTCACCGTAAATGATAATTAAAACAAATTTGCATATTAATTTTACTTTTTTTTAAAACTAATAATAACCCAGGTTTGATTTTTGTTCCAGTTATTTAAGAATGACTCCTGAATCACAAACGCTGTTTAATTAGAATAATAACCTCTTTTAAAAGTTAAAAAAAAGTTTAGCGTAAGAGCGAGCTATTGAGGAGAGGCAACCCCCCTTATATACGAAATATTTTCTGTTCGTTTTAAATTTTAATGTTGCTCCTTACTTTCAGTTGAAAAAACTTGTTTTTTTTTTATTTAATTTCTGATTGTTTTTTCAATAATGCTGGGGAATCCAGCGCCCCCTTCATAGAAATTCTCTTCCCCCATGGAAAGATCCTCCCACGTAGCCTCCTTCCCCGACCCCCTCCCCCCCCCCGAAAATGTTTGTATACTTCCCAATAACCAATACAATAAGTAAACAATGGGCAAAGTTCATCACTTGCAACCCTTCCCCTGGGGACTGTGGGGGATTAAGTCGTCCTCAAAGACATAGTTATTAGATTTTTCGACTACGCTGAACAAAATGGATATCTCAAAATTTTGATAGGGTGGCTTTGGGAAAGAATGAGCGTGCGAGGGGGCCTAGTTGCCCTCGAATTTTTTTTGTCACTTAAAAAGGGCACTAGAACTTTTAATTTCCGTTCGAATGAGCCTTCTCACGACATTCTAGGACCACTGGGTCGATACGATCACCCCTGGCAAAAAAAACAAAACAAATAAACACGCATCCGTGATCTTTCTTGCAAAAATACAAAATTCCACCTTTGTGCATATAGGAGCTTGAAAACTCTAAAATAGGGTTACCTGATACGCTGAATTTGATGGTGTGACTTTCATTAAGATTCTATGACTTTTAGGGGTGTTTTCCCCTTTTTTTCAAAAATAAGGCACATGTTCTCAGGCTCGTAACTTTTGATGAGTAGGAATAAACTTGATAAAACTTATATATTTAAAATCAGCATAAAAATCAAATTCTTTTGATGTATCTATTGGTATCAAAATTCCGTTTTTTAGAGTTACGGTTACTATTGAGCCGGGTCGCTCCTTACTTACAATTCGTTACTACGAACTGTTTGATGGTGAAAGTACTTTGGTACTTATGTATTAGCCAGAAAATACACGAGAATTGGATCGCGTAAAAAAAAAGGTACCTAGATAAGGTTACGTATTTAATATATGCTATGCTTTAACAATTCCACCTCCACCCCTAATGTGCAAATGTATAGCCCAAATTTGTTCATAAACTATTATATTTTCATCACATTTTGTTTTATTTCATTAGCATTAACCAGACATCACTTCTCGCGTGTTTTCTGGTTAATACATAAGTACCAGAACTTTATCAAACACTTTGTAGGAAAAATTGCACATGCGGATCGTCTGCTCTAACAAGCGCACTTAATGGCTTGACCGAGGAGGCGCCAACTTTCAGAAACCACGTACACCAGGTTGCGCGTTCCAAGCATAGCACAAGTGTGTCAAGCGTGCCGGAAGCTGCTCCAAGCGTGGCAGAAACTGTGCTAAGCTTGGCGAAACTGTGCACAGACGTGACACAACAGACGTGGCGTTCTGAGATGTGCACCAGATGGTGGAAAGTGGGCGCCCCCTCGAGCTTGACCAGTTGCTTCCTTCTTTTATTTTTAATTTGCAACTTAGCTGATGTTCTATCATAATTAAATTAATAAATCAATATATATATATATATATATATATTATATATATATATATATATATATATATATATATATATATATATATATACGAATTTCAGTGATTTTGTGTGCTAGGGGAACACAATAATTCGATTTTTTAAACAGATAAATCCCAACTTTATCCAGCCATTATTGGAAAACTAGGAAAAACTTGATGCCCCAAACCCTTCAATAAACTATATCCTTGATATTCTGCACATATCGGAGTCACTACTGCTCAGACATCGGCCTTTTACTCGGGACAAAAGCAAGTTTGGGCCAAGGGATTGCAAACTGTACATTGCAAGTGTCCTCAAATTTGAGTTTCTAGTACTTCCTCTTGTGGCAGCTTCTCTACATGTCTAGACCTTAACGTTCCTGGGGAACAAGTGAAGAAGAAGTGCGCAACACTTTGGCCTGAGCGACCAGTGAAAAGGACAGTGAAGCTTTCAAGTCGTTAACAAGTCACTAGTATCTTTCTAAAATTGTTCACAAAACGAATAAATGATATACAGCATAAAGAAACATGAAGAGGGGGGGGGGGGTATAATGCTGACAAGAACACTTTTTCATTGTTAGCCTCCATTCCTACAAAGCCAAAGCAACAAACTGTCTGATTCTGTTTGTATTTTCTTTTGTTAGGACTAACACATTGCCTCTTTGCTTGTTGAACTCTTATCTTTGCTTGTTTTGTTTGCAAGGTCATCAAAACAGCTGGACGTCAAAGCACTGGTTCTCATTATGCTAAGAAGGCGAATATTTAGAGCATTTGTCATCGAAAAGATCTTCAAGTAGGAAGAAATTACTGCTCCGTCTTAAGTAAAGACATCAAAGTACTTTCAAGTTAATGAGGTCAACGAGGAGCTATCTCTGCTCCTCTCAACACAATTTATTCTAATACTAACATGTGCAGTAAAAATCATTTCTAGTAAACATATGCCAAAATTACTCTGCATACGTATGACCATCCGAATATAATTTGCTCAGTAGATTGCCATACAGCCTTACAACACTGACATTATTTTTTGTTGGTTATACCATCCTAGTTACTCTAAAATAACTTGTTCAAGTTTTTGTCAGACACGAGACGTGCTGGGGATCTTCGGGCCGGAGCCCTACTCAAAATGTCAAGCTTAGCATGATCTTTCTCATCATTTCTTACATTTCAAATATAATTCCCCAATTTCAGCAATTTTTCTAGTAAGCCACACGCCTACCCCAGAAATCTTACACCCCTTCCCAAATGAAGTCTTGTGAACGTAATCTTCTGTCGTCCAAATGTTTGAGGGATTGTGAGTAACTTACAGAGTTTCTTAAATAAGAAGGGCAATTTTGGGATATGAACAACAACAAAAAATGCAAGACTGGTAGCACATTTCCTATTCTCTGTTCGGCATAAAATTCTGGTAAAAATTGAATATAGGTATAAACAATTCAATTTCTATATTCACTTTTAATAGTCAATATGTATTGAATATGGTGAAGCAAGTAAAATCCTTCATATGCGTCTGCTCCCTAAAAAAAAAAAAAAAAAAAAAAAAAAAAAAAAAAAAAAAAAAAAAAAAAAAAAAAAAAAAAAAAAAAAAAAAAAAAAAGATGTATGTTATTCCAAATAATGGCTTTCACAATCTGGCTCTGAAGGAACCAAACGTCTATCGAAGTTTATGTACAAATATATATGCTTCCTCATTGTCTGTGGCAAATTAAGGAGTAAATAAAGATTAAGGTGTAATTAACGTTGTAGTTGACGTAATTAACGTTGATTAAGGTGTATGTCCCCGCTGAAACAAGAGATATTCCGACAAGTTTTAGCTTGCACCAAACTGATAAGATACTTTTATAATGTTATTCATTAGTCTCAGATCTGTTCTTTCACCAAGCCAGAATTATAATATTGCTTATACACTTTCTTGGAGGATCTGAAATTACTTAAAAATAGGAAAATTGTCCCTTTTTCAAATATTTTCAGGGCATATTCCACGAATTTTAAATATAATAAAACAATCTACATTAAATTTCAAAAATGTAATTCGGCAGATGGTTAAAGCTGAATATCAGCTATGAAATGATAGCAACAGTGTCGTGTTTAGTTGACGTGTGAAAACCGTGCAAGAGGAGAGAAATAAGAAAACGCAGGATGCAAGAAAACGGATACAATACTCGCATTAGATCGTAAACTCATATCTGGAACACTTGTTTTTTGTTGTTCACTTTATTAAAACAACATATTTTTTCGGCAAAATCAAGCAACTTCAACATATCATTATGTTTTTAACCACATTTTCAAGGTGGTTAGTCCTGAAAGAGAAAAATAAAAAGTGGGACACCTTCTGTCATTATCTCCATCCTCTTGTAGACAATTACACCGTTTTTCTTCAAGAGCCCACTGAATCTCATCGACTGAGAACAAAATAGTTCTTACCGAAGCGGGAGAAAAATAAGTGACATAAATAGCTTGAGCGTGACTTAAGTCGTGTGAACACAGCACTTCTAGCTCCATATGTCATTCCAAAGGTAATGGATTTACCATTTAAAGGAACACCGTAGAAGGTGTGATCTGGTTTCAACTCTTCTGATCTATGATACTGCTGAAAAATATCAATTACAAAGTTAAGCACGGAAGGTTCTTTAAGACACTTATTGGCTACGTTCTAATCACCATTCTTCTCTTCAAGAAGGGTATATATTTCAGTCTGAAATGACAAGGACTACCTCTGTAAAAACGAAGCATGTATAATTTAACAGAATTATTCCTGGAGTTATATTATTATTTAAGAGCGTTTTGTATTAAGATTTTCAGCTCGATATCATAGTTAAAGGGATAGTAAAAAAGAAAGAACTATGATCACCTTGTGTATACCAGAAGCAAAACCTGTTGTGAAGCAATCGAAATGGATGCAGGCTTGGAGGCATAAGAGACGAGACGGTACTTGTCTGTTATTAAATAAAAAAAAACAAGTTTTTTTTTAACTGAAAGTAAGGAACGACGTTAAAACTTAAAACGAACAGAAATTATTCCGTATATGAAAGGGACTGTCCCCTCCTCAACGCCTCGCTCTTTACGCTAAATTTTTTTATTGTTTTAAAAAAATAGTCAAACTTTAGCGTAAAGAGCGAGGCGTTGAGGAGGGGACAGCCCCTTTCACATACGGGATTATTTCTGTTCGTTTTAAGTTTTAACGTCGTTCCTTACTTTCAGTTAAAAAAACTTGTTTTTGGTTTTATTTGATTTTTGAACGTTTTTGAATTAATGCAGGTTTTGATTTTGGCTCACCGTACATGAATAATAAATATACGTAACTTACGAATTAACTTACGTAACGAACTTCTATATTCATATATTTTTAATACGTATATTAGGGGGCTCGCCCCCTAGTAAATACCTCGCTCTTTAAACTAAAGTTCAAATTTTGTTCCAATTCTTTAAAAATGACCCCATAATCACAAAGGCCGTTATTTAGAATAAATAGCTCGTATGAAAGTACTAAAAAATATTTGGCTTAAAGAGCGATGTATTGACTAGGGGGTGGAGCCAATCATACACGTAATATTTTCTGTTCGTTTTAAGTTTTGATGTTGGTCCTTATTTTCAGTTGGAAACCTTGTTTTTTTATATTTAATTTCTGATCTTTTTTTTAAATAATGCTGGGAAACCCGGCGCCCCCTTCATAGCAATGTCCCTTCACCCATGAAAACTTCCTTCATGGAAAGATCCTCCCACATAACCCCCGACCCACCCACCCCCCTACTACCAGAAAAAATCCCCCCTGAAAACGTCTGTATACTTCCCAATAACCAATACTATATGTTAACATTGGGTAAAGTTCACAACTTTCAGCCCTCCCCCCGGGGACTTCGGGGGATTAAGTCATCCTAAAGGACATAGTTATCATATTTTCAACCATGCTGAACAAAATGGCTATCTCAAAATTTTGATCAGGTGACTTTGGGAAAAAAATGAGCGTAGGAGGGGGCCTAGTTGCCCTCCATTTTTTGTCACTTAAAAAGGGCACTAGAACTTTTAATTTCCGTTCCAATGAGCCCTCCCACGATATTCTAGGACCACTGGGTCGATACGATCACCCCTGGGGAAAAAGAAAAAGAAAAAAACAAAACAAATGACACGCATCCGTGATCTTTCTTCTGGCAAAAAATGCAAAATTCCACATTTTTGTAAACAGGAGCTTGAAACCTCTACAATAGAGTTCTCTGATACGCTGAATATGATGGTGTGATTTTCATTAAGGTTCTATAACTTTTAGGGGGTCTTTCTCCCTTCTTCAAAAATCAGCCAAATTTTCTCAGGCGCGTAACTTTTGATTGGTAGGACTAAACTTGATGAAACTTATATATTTGAAATCAGCATTAAAATCTGATTCTTTTGATGTATCTATTGGTATCAAAACCCGTTTTCTAGAGTTCCGGTTACCATTGAGCCGGGTCACTCCTTACTTGCAGTTCGTTACCACGAACTGTTTGAAACGGAACGCACTCAATAAGTACAGTCAGGTCAATCCTAATGAAATTAAACAAAAAGAAACAAGTTTTTTCAACTGAAAGTAAGGAGCAACACTAAAACTTAAAACGAACAGAATTATTACGTATAATATGGGGGTTGCCCCATACTCGACACCTCGCTCTTTACGCTAAAGTTTTAAGTAATTTAAAAAAAACCTCTTATTGTTCTAATTAAACGGCCCTTGTGTTTTAGGAGTCATTGTTAAAGAATTGGGACAAAATTCAAACTTTAGCGTAAAGAGCAAGGTGTTCAGGAAGGGGCAACCCCCTTTATATACGTAATAATTTCTGTTCGTTTTAAATTTTAATGTTGCTCCTAACTTTCGGTTGAAAAAACTTGTTTTTTTGCTTTAATTTCTTACCGTTTTAAATAATGTCAGGACATCTGGCCCCACCTCCACGGAGAAAACCCCCTCCCCATGGAAATATCCTCTAGACAATTCAATCCCGGTGAAAATTTACCCCGGTGAAAGCACAGCACAACAATTCAATCCCGGTGAAAGCAAGACATATAAAAATAATTTTGTATAAGAATTCTGGCCAATTCCCCCAGTGCACAATTTCCCCTGACAAGTTCACTACCTGGAAACTTCCCCCTTGGAAAAACCCCAGCAGAAAATTTTTCCCCTCGCCCACCCGAAAATGTATGCCTACATCCCAATAACAAATATTATGCGCAAACAATGGGCAAAGTTTATAACCTAAAAACCTTTCCCCTGGGGCTGTAGGGGGTCATGTTGTACCCAAAGGCATAGTTATTGTGCCTTTGAAATATGATAAACAAAATGGCTATCTCAAAATTTTGATCGGACGATTTTGGAGAAAAAGGGGCGGGGAGGGGGCCCAGTTGCCCTCCAATTTTTTCGGTCACTTATAAAGGGCACTAGAACTTTTCATTTCTGTTCGAATGAGCCCTCTCCTGATACTCTAGGACCACTGGGTCGATACGATCAGCCCTGAAAAAAAAAAAAAAATAAATAAACACGCATCCGTGATTTTTCTTCTGGCAAAAAATACAAAATTCCACATTTTTGCAGATAGGAGCTTCAAACCTCTGCAGTATGGTCCTCTGATACGCTGAATCTGATGGTATGATTTTCATTGAGATCACTTGGCTTTTAGGGCTGTTTCCATCTTTTTTCGAAAATCAGGAAAATTTTCTCAGGCTCGTAACCTTTGATGAGTAAGACTAAACTTTATGAAATTTATATATTCGAAATCAAACTGTTCGTGGTAACGAACTGTAAGTAAGGAGCGACCCGGCTCAATGGTAACCGAAACTCTAAAAAACGGAATTTTGATACCAATAGATACATCAAAAGAATCAGATTTTAACTCTGATTTCAAATATATAAGTTTCATCAAGTTTAATCTTACCTATAAAAAGTTACGCGCCTGAGAAAATTTGGCTGATTTTCGAAAAAAAGGGGGAAAGACCCCCTAAAAGTTATAGAACCTTAATGAAAATCACACCATCATATTCAGCGTATCAGAGAACCCTACTGTCGAGCTTTCAAGCTCCTATCTACAAAAATGTGGAATTTTCCATTTTTTGCCAGAAGAAAGATCACGGATGCGTGTTTATTTGTTTCTTTTTTTTTCCAGGGGTGATCGTATCGACCCAGTGTTCCTAGAATATCGTGGGAGGGCTCATTGGAACGGAAATTAAAAGTTCTAGTGCCCTTTTTAAGTGACCAAAAAAATGGAGGGCAACTAGGCCCCCTCCCACGCTCATTTTTTCCCCAAAGTCACCCGAACAAAATTTTGAGATAGCCATATTGTTCAGCATGGTCGAAAATATTGTAACTATATCTTTTAGGATGACTTATCCCTCGAAGCCCCCAGGGGGAGGGCTGAAAGTTATGAACTTTACCCAATGTTATTGGGACCCGGCTCAATGGTAACCGAAACTCTAGAAAACGATATTCTGATACAAATAGATACATCAAAAGAATCGGATTTTAATGCTTATTTCAAATTTATAAGTTTCATCAAGTTTAATCCTACCCATCAAAAATAACGCGCCTGAGAAAATTTGGCTGATTTTCGAAAAAAGGGGGAAAGATCCTCTAAAAGTTATAGAACCTTAATGAAAATCACACCATCATATTCCGCGTATCTGAGAACCCTACTGTAGAGGTTTCAAGCTCCTATCTACAAAAATGTGGAATTTTGCACTTTTTGCCAGAAGAAAGATCACGGGTGCGTGTTTATTTGTTTTTTTTTCCAGGGGTGATCGTATCGACCCAGTGGTCCTAGAATATCGTGGGAGGGCTCATTGGAATGGAAATTAAAAGTTCTAGTGCCCTTTTTAAGTGACCAAAAAAATGGAGGGCAACTAGGCCCCCTCCCACGATCATTTTTTTCCCAAAGTCACCTGATCAAAATTTTGAGATAGCCATTTTATTCAGCATGTTCGAAAATATTATAAGTATGTCTTTTAGGATGACTTAATCCCCCGAAGTTCCCGGAAGGAGGGCTGAAAGTTATGAACTTTACCCAATGTTAACATATAGTATTGGTTATTGGGAAGTATACAGTACAGACGTGTTCAGGGGAGATTTTTCCTGGTAGTGGGGGGGGGGGGGTCGGGGGTTATGTGGGAGGATCTTTCCATGAAGGAAGTTTTCATGGGGGAAGGGACATTGCTATGAAGGGGACGCCGGACTTCCCAGCATTATTTAAAAAAAGATCAGAAATTAAATATAAAAAAAAACAAGTTTTTCAACTGCAACAGCAGCAACATCAAAACTTTAAACGAACAGAAAATATTACATATATGATTGGGTTCACCCCCTAGTCAATACCTCACTCTTTAAGCCAGAAATTTTTTAGTACGTTCATAAGAGCTATTTATTCTAATTAACGGCCTTTGTGATTAAGCGGTCATTTTTAAAGAATTGGAACAAAATTCGAACTTTCGCTTAAAGAGCAAGGTATTGACTAGGGGGCGAACCCCCTAATATACGTATTAAAAATATATGAATATAGAAGTTCGTTACGTAAGTTAATCCGTAAGTTACGTATATTTATTACTACTAAAACGTTCGTAAATAAAATGAAACAAGTTTCGAGAAAGCCATTTAACCAAATAAAAGTTAATTAATATGAAAATTTTGTTTTAATTATTCATGTATTGTGAGCCAAGATCAAAACCTGCATTTATTCAAAAACGTTCAAAAATTAAATAAAAAAAAACAAGTTTTTTTTAACTGAAAGTAAGAAGCGACATTAAAACTTAAAACGAACAAAAATTATTCCGTATATGAAAGGGGCTGTCCCCTCCTCAACGCCTTGCTCTTTACGCTAAAGTTTGACTTTCTCACAACTCTTTTTTTTTAACAATAAAAAACTTTAGCGTAAAGAGCAAGGCGTTAAGGAGGGGACAGCCCCTTTCATATACGGAATAATTTTTGTTCGTTTCAAGTTTTAATGTCGCTTCTTACTTTCGGTTGAAAAAACTTGTTTTTTTTTTATTTAATCAGCATAAAAAGCCGATTCTTTTGATATATCTATTGGAATCAAAATTCCGTTTTTAGGGTTTCGATTACTATTGAGCCGGGTCACTCCTTATTTACCGTTTGTTACCACGAACTGTTTGATATACGAAAACATGATGATAATATAATACTTTAGAAAAAAAATTATTTAAACTATGACAAATAATTGGGGAAAGCAGGCCGCGCACAACGCATTATACTAAATAGCAAACTTAACCTAATCTAACCCCTAACCACTTCTATATATTAAATATTTAATAGAAAAAAATACATCCATCGTAGTTTTCTCACTCAAAACAAACAAATCATAACCAATCCAGGAAAGAAAACCGGTTTCTGTCAAATGTTACACAGCGTAATTCTTGAGTGCGTTCCGTTTAACAGACAAGTACCGACAGGACTAGCACAGGGACACCAATTAACAATAATTTAGGGGGAGAGTAAAAAAAACATCTTCAAAATCTAAGGGGGGCGTAATTTTCAGTGACAACACCAAAAAATCGTGTGTATTTGCTTTGGTAAGAGATTCGATGCAAATAGAAGCTTGTGGCGGACTTGAAAACTTCCTTTGTTACTTATTGAAGTACTGTACGGAAGAGAATTCAGAATACAGCAAACCAATAACACAAAAGTTAAATACTATGTGAAATTTAAGAACTTACTAGTAGAGAAAATAAGCAGATTTTCATAAAGAATGGGTAAATTCAAAAGATGACCAAATAATAGTACCAAAGATGACCAAATGTCATCCCCTTACCCTACCACACTAAGATGACCACACTTGGTCATCAAAAAAGATGACCAAATGCGGAGAATTTGCATCCCCTTCCCATTCTCAGTGAATATAACTATTCTAGAACACTTTGGCAAATAATACGAACGTCGTGAGCATATTTCCTCAGAATTACTTTTTCATCATGGTAAATATAAAAATCAAATAACTACCATTTCATTAATATTACAAGTCTAAACATTATAGGGTACTCCCACATAATCCAGAACACACTCGAGAAGTTTGCTTAATGTAAGATCTAAGATACCCGGTTTCATAGCCACAAAGACTAATGACGGGTGACAGAATGCATTGAACTTGTGCATTTTGGTCTATTTATTTTGATATTAAGGGGGGGGGTGTGAGGTTACGCTAGGTTACTTTACCCCCCCCCCTCCCCTAATGTGCAAATATATAGCCCAAATTACATTATTATGTAAACTAAAGTATTATATTTTCACCATGTTTTGGTATATTTCATTATGATTAACCTACCTTCACTTCTCAAGTGTGTTCTGGATTGTACGGGAGTACCCACTATAGGATGTTGCTCTCTAGTCTCTATGAGAAAACCGTCAAACAGTACATGAGCTTGTTTTAAGTTGGAGCATTGATAAATTAAAGGGAAGATGACTTATACCCCCCCCTCTTTTAAATCCCTTGTCTCTTATAACGATTCGTTGCCATTGTACTAGGGCCGCCTCTGCATCCTCGTGCTAGATTTTTTAATCCTAGCAGATTTTACTTAGTCACAATTGGACTCCGACAGATTTTAGGCCACTTCTTTAGGCACCTCTGCAATATAAAGCAACTAAAAATATTTTAGAAGTTTAAGACCCCTTTTAAGTTTCAAACTATCATCCCAGTACCCCATCTGTATTATTTGTCAATAGTTGAAGGTTTGTTTTTATAGTAAGACCAAGGGAGTCCCGCTTTTCACCGCTTGGTGTAAATCCCGGAACACCACATGTGAAACGCAGTTCGACCACGCTTCGCAGTTTCCGCCACGTTTGACACACTTTTAACACCCCCTCGAGTGAGACAACTAATATTTATTAATTTTTTTAAGCATAACTAAGTTTTATTTATTTATTGTCGATATTATCTTTCCTTGCATTATCTTTTACGGACCAGAAATTTAGAGAAGAAAGACTTAAAATAAGAAAATCTACAACAAATCTATCAGTAGTGAGCAAGGCCATCCATCACTAGCAATGATACTTAACTCAATTATACTGATGTGGAGTGAAGAATCATATCATCTTACGAAATATTCTACAACGGGTTAAGATACCAACAGCCTTTCAAACAGCTCGTGGTAACGAACTGTTAGTAAGGAGCGAGCCGGCTCAATGCTAACAAACTTTAAAACCCGGAATTTTCGTAATAATAGATATATCAAAGAATCGGTTTCTTATGCTGATTTCAAACATATAAGTTTCATTAAATTTAATTTTACCTATTAAAGGCTACGAGTCTGAGAAAATTTGCCTGATTTTCGAAAAGAGGGAAAAATACCCCTAGAAGTCATAGAATCTTAGTGAAAATCACACCACAAAACTCAGAGTATCAGAAAACCCTACTGTAGAGGTTTCGAGCTTCTATCTGCAAAAATGTGGAATTTTGTATTTTTGCCAGAAGAAAGATCCCGGACGTGTGTTTATTTATTTATTTAATTTTTTTTCAGGGGTGATCGTATCGACCAAGCGATCCCAAAATTTCGTGAGCAGGTTCATTTGAACGCAAATTAAAAGTTCTAGTGCACTTTTTAAGTGACCAAAAAAATTTGAGGGCAACTAGGCCCCCTCCTCGCCGCTTTTTCCCCAAAATCGTCTGATCAAAATTTTGAGACAGCCATTTTGTTCATTATAATTGAAAGGCCCAATAACTATGCCTTTTAATATAACATGAACCCCCCCCCCAGCGGATCCAGGGGAAAGGTTTTTAAGTTATAAAATTTCCCCATTGTTTACGCATAGTATTTTTTATTGGTAAGTATGTATTCATTTTCGTATGGGGGGGGGGGGGACGAATTTCTGCTGGGGGGTTTTCCACGGGGGAATTCCCCATGGGGAGGGAAGTTTCCAGGGTGTGAAATTATACACAGGGGGAACTTCCCCGAATTCCTAAACAAAATTTCTTTTTATGTCTTGCTTTCTCTTTTCCGTCTCAATTTTACGCGTGACGTTGTTAAAAGGAATTGTCCGGGGTAAATTTTCACCGGGATTGAATTTTCAAGAGGATATTTCCGTGGGGAGGGGGATTTATCCAAGGAGATGGGGCCATATTTCCAGGCATTATTTAAAAAAAGGTCAGAAATTAAATAAAAAAAACAAGTGTTTCAACTGAAAGTAAGGAGCAACATTAAAACGAACAGAAATTACCACGTATATGAAGGGGATTACCGCCTCCTCAACACCTTGCTCTTTACGCTGAAGTTTGAATTTTGTCGCAATTCTTTAAGACGACTCCTGAAACACAATGGTCGTTTAATTAGAACAATAAGAAGCTTTATTTAAAAGCACTAAAAAAATTTAGCGTAAAGAACAAAGTGTTGAGAAGGGGGCAATCCCCTCAATATACATAATAGTTTCAGTTAGTTTTAAGTTTTAATGTTGCTTCTTACTTTCAGTTGAAAAAAACTTCTTTTTTAAATCATATATAAAATCTTACTCATCAGAGTATCATGATTGTAGAGGTAAAGCTGCAACCTAGCAAATAGTGAAACCCTACTCATTTTAACGAAAGTAAAAAATCTGTTTTTGCAGTAAGCGTCAGTTCCAATGGCTAGTCAATTGAAAATGAAATTTTTTATCTAGATCCGACTTACTAACATTTTATACTTGGAACAAAACATTATCGAGCGTTTGGAAAAGGAGCCTGAAACCCCTTAAAAGTAGTGCCTAGTCGAAAGTCAATTCATCATCGGAAGTTGCATAACTGAAAACCCTCTAGTGAACATTAGTCGTTCCGTAACTCAAAATTCTTCTTTTTTTCGCCGGCGCCAGGACGAAGTGCCATACGGCACGAAAAACCAACAATTTCATGTGCCATATATTTTTTTTGCATCAGCTTCAGCAGACTACTGGATGTTCATTGACTGGTGACTTAGGACTAACACCCTGGTCCCGAAGGACACATTATTACAACTCCAGCATGCCCTCCACTCCGCTAGGGTGGCCAACATCATTGCCAACCATCCAAAAATATGATGTTCCATGTTCTAAGTAAGGGAATAATTCAACCTCCAGTTAATGATTTTCAACGATAGCGATGTCAATGGTGCAATTTTTATTCCTGTTTAAGGGGTTTCAGGTTCTTTTTGAAATTCCCAAAATGTCGTTTTTACATTTATACCTTATTATTCTGTTAAATGTAGTTTTTAGGCATCTGGTTACTCGTGGGTGTGGTTCGCTCGTTACCAGGTTGCAGCTACTGCCATACCTATGATTTTTAGGCCTGTTTCAAAATTCCATGTCTATCACTATCTGAAGAATTCATTTTTCAGCTCAAACTGAATACAGGCCTACTGACTACCTTAAGCTGTAGCAAAAATACAGTATGAAGGTCGTTTTGAAATTGAGACTCGATACTGTGATTCCTCTGATTTCAAATAACTTCCCTAGTCTAACGTCCCAACTCATAAACGATTAACGTCCCAACTCATACATTTTTTCCAGATTCAGAAACAACATTTTCAGACAGTTTCCAATAAAGTTGGGAAAAGGGCATTTTTTCCTTTTTAGTAAGTTTGAAACAAAGAAAGGTACTTGTTCATTATTCAGAACACACCCAAGAATTTTGATCTGCAAGACCTGGCGAGAACCGGTTTAGGTTTCTGCATTCGGAGACAATTAGCTTAGGCTCAGTGTAAAAACTACGTTGTAGGTATATTATAATTAAATATATAGGGTTGGTACTTTGGTTAGGTTACATTTTGCATTCAGCCCCATTACACTTAACCCCCAACCCTACCTAATGTGCAAATATATAGCCCAAATTATATATATCCTATCTATCTCCCAATGTGTCTCAATTATTTCGACCCGTATACCTGTAATCAGAATAGACTTGGGTGTGTTCTGAATAATGTACAAGTACCCAAAGAAATACTGGCAACTCGTGGCAGGGTCTTCGGTACAGGGAATCAGTTGTATGACCAAATTTAAAATTTCGAAGGGCTCGAGGGTTAAACACGCTTAAAATTATTTAGTAAATCATAAACCTAAAAGAGTTGACTTATCTACAAGCAATCTCATGCGTCAGTAGGGATAGACCTCTGTATCCCACTCCCTGGCCATGCAACCAACGAGGTCATATACAGGATTTTGTTCAGGGGCGGAGGATTGCGAAACAAACTTTAAAAAACGCATCACAAATTTGCTTATTTGCATTTTTGTTACTTTTTTACGTGTCAAATAAACATTTGTGGGTTGACTTAAAAGAGTTGACTTATCTACAAGCAATCTCATGCGTCAGTAGGGATATACCTCTGTACCCTACTCCCTGGCCATGCAACCAACGAGGCCATATCCAGGATTTTTGCTCAGAGGAGGGGGATTGCGAAACAAACTTAAAAAGAACGCATCATAAATTTGTTTATTTGCATTTTTGTCAAATAAACATCTGTGGGAGGGATAGGTTCAAACCCCCTACCCCCCTTAGATACGGCCTTGGTAACCAAAATAGTCATAGGCAGTTATAAATAAGTTGGGTCTTCAGCAGGGGAGGGGGGGGGGTCATCTGACCATAATAAAAACCAACAAAATATTTTCTTTGCCAGTCATCTCTGTTGGTTTTATGGAATTAATATATTTTACAGTTAAACCGTATATTTACGACAAATCTAACTAAAAACCTTGAGGATTGTGCATAATTTGGTTCAACTTTAGTGACCAAGACGTACTAAAAAAACATTATGGGCCGAGGGTCAGGGGGGGGGGTATTTAGCCTCTAAAAAACAAAAAAAAAACAAAGAGAGAACTCATTGTTAGAAATAAATCTAAACTGGTCAACGTATATCGAACAATTTATCAAGCAGCGCATTTTACTGAAGCATTTTTACGGAAGAGTTTCAGCATAGTAAAAGTTTCAAGCAGCGTATTTTACTGAAGCATTTTTACGGAAGAGTTCCAGCATAGTAAAAGTTTCAAGCAGCGTATTTATGGACGAGTTTGATTCTTCTTAAATAACTGAGACCAGAAAAAAAGAGTGTGATCGATAATATAACTATTATGGGAACAGTTTGAATATGCTTGGGAAATATTGAGTTAGATAGTTTTCCGAATTGAGTAACGTTCATACTGAAAAAAATAATCAATAGCATGGTAATCGTGGAAAATTTCCTCACGGCAAAAGCCATAAAAATAAAAAAAGTCAATTAAAACCCATTCTATTGACCTTCTTTATTGGAACGAACGTTGACTGAGAAAAATGGAAATATATGGATATGGAAAAGTTTACAAACATATCATAATAGAAAATTAAATTGCTTCAGACGTCTCAAGTTCTCATTGTAGGACATAAATGTCAAGCTATATCCACAGGTTTTCTGTGATATATTCTGAGGAAAAATTAACCATCATATTAAGTACACACAAATGTACAGCTTTTAGCAGAAATTAGAGAATTGCTGAGGTGCAGGTTTTAAGACCAAGAATATATGTAAAATTAGATGTTGTGCTCAGTTTTCCTACGGGAAGGCTTTTACAAGCAATGTAATGGGAGATACTGTCTCCTTCCTATCCACGAATGCACGCATTTTTTTCGGGTGATCCAATAATAATTTCCTCTTGGGGGACGGGGCAATATTTTTTTTTTGGTTCCTAAATTTGCGGTGTCAGAAACAATTGAATATCTGATTTGCCGCTAGTCTTTGAGCTAGGTTTTAGATGATTGTTGAAGCTGATGATTTCAGGAAAAAGCTCCCAGAAATTCAAGCAAATTTAATATTTTTTTGGCTGGGGAGAGGGCAAGCAATGAGATTCCCCACCTACTTACGTCTCTGTCCCTGTTCACCTCGGTATATTTGACTATTAGTGTTCACAGTGAATTTCTGAGAAGACCAGCAGGTCTTCTCAGAAATTCACTAACAAACTTGGATCATCAAAATCTTTAATTTGCTAAAAATGTCTGCTCGCTAAGCGATAGGGGGACATTTGAGACAGCATGAAAATTCTAATCGATTTCTAGCAATCCAATACAAGCACACATTGCCTTAAAACAGCTTCTCTCTTTACGCGATTAAATAAAAAACAACAAGTTTTTTCAACTGAAAGTAAGGAGCAACATTAAAACTTAAAACGAACAAGAAATTATTGCGTATATGAAGGGGTTCGCCCCCTAGTCAATACCTCACTCCTTACGCTAAAGCTCGAATTGCGTTCCAATTCTTTAAGAATGAATCCTGAATCACAAAAGCCGTTTAATTAGAATAGATAGCTCTTTTGCAAGTACTAAAAAAAACTTTAGCGTAAAGAGCGAGGCACTGGCTAGGGGGAGAACCCCCTCATATACGCAATAATTTCTGTTCGTTTTAAGTTTTAATGTTGCTCCTTACTTTCAGTTGAAAAAAAATGTTTTTTTTTAATTTAAATTCTGATCGTTTTTTAAATAATGCTGGGAAATCAAGCGCCCCCTTCAGAGAAATGTCCCTTTCCCCATGAAAACATCCTCCATGGAAAGATCCTTCCATGTAATCCTCTCCCCCGAACCCCCCACCAGAAAAAATCCCCCCTCAAAACGTCTGTATACTTCTCAATAACCAGTACTAAATGTAGACATGGGGCAAAGTTCATAACTTGAAGCCCTTCCCCCGGGGACTTTGGGGGATTAAGTCATCCTAAAAGACATTATATTTTTCGACTGTGCTGAACAAAATGGATATCTAAAATTTTGATCGGGTGACTTTGGGAAAAAATGAGCGTGGGAGGAGCCAAGTTGCCCTCCAATTTTTTTTGTCACTTAAAAAGTGCACTGGAATTTTCATTTCCGTTCGAACAAGCCTCTCAGGATATTCTAGGACTACTGGATCGATACAATCACCCCTGAAAAACAAATAATAATAATAAATAAACACACATCCGTGATCTTTCTTGTGGCAAAAAATACAAAAGTCTACATTTTGGCAGATAGGAGCTTGAAACCTCTATATTAGGGTTTTCTGATACTCTGAATTTGATGGTGTGATTTTCAATAAGATTTTATCACTTTTAAGGGGATGTTTACCCCTTTTACGAACTGTTTGATACTAACAAAACTATATATAACCAAGATGTCACTTAATTATGTAAGACAAAGTTTTCATATGTACGGCCTCCTGTGTTTTTATTTGTCATGCTGTGCTTTACAAAATTGTTACCTGTCATAGTGATTAATTTTGTTGGAAGTTTTATTTCCTTAGTAATTACGCAAATTTAAATATTTAGACAGAAATGCAGAGCCCTTTTCACATCTTTGGATTGTACAAAAACCAAATTACCCAAACAATTTATGTTTTTCGCACCTTAAAAGTACACCTCAATTAACATTAGCATACGAATTTATTCCCTTTTTTCACTCGAGAATCTTGAGTTGTCTTAGGCCTAAATATGTACAAATCATTATTACATTTGGTGGGAGACTTTTATAACAGCAAATTACCTTATCAAAATAGCTTATCATAATTGGTCTATTTTAGGTGGGTTCTGATCCTGACAAGTTTGATCGTTTCTAGAGGGTAGCGGCCTGCTTGGCTTTATAAACTCCAGCTGAGACAACTGTAGTTGGCATTCATGACAAATGACCAGATTTACGCCAGTCCTTATATTGACATTGTTTTCTAACAAAGCAATTAAGTGAAAACAACTTGAGAGTTGTTAATATATATATATGGTACTGGTGCATTTTGCGGACACTTCTATATACTGCTAAAGAAGTCAATTTTGGTTAAAGCTAATGAAACAAAATAAAAAAGGATGAATATATAATAGTTTACAAACAAATTTGGGCTATATATTTGCACATTAGGGTTGGGGGGGGGGGGGGTTAAGCATACCACGCATTAAATACGTAGCCTAACCTAAGTACCTTTTTCCCCCTTAAACCCTAAAAAACAATCGTTTAAATATCGTAACTCCTTGAGAAACCACAGCTTTGCAGCCATATATGTATGGACTGTATAGCGGTCTCTTGAGAATAGCCTGTTTGACGGGTTTTTCGTGACTGGTTTCTTTATACAATATATAGAAGTGTCCGCATAATGCACCAGTAGCATATATATATATATATATATATACATATATATATATAGATATATATATATATATATATATATATATATATATATATATATTATATATATATATATATATATATATATATATATATATATATATATATATATATATATATATATATATATATATATATATATATATATAATGTCAAACAAAACAGTACTGGAAAAGCTGAAACATAAAATCACAATTCTACAATGAGTAGGCTAGATCTCCAACAATTACACTGTCTTGGCCAGGATCAATGCGTGAACGTCACCCAACTTCCTCACGCAATCTTCAATGACCAAGTACGCAGGACATAACCAGGTGGCCATTCACCGAGATTGTGAATCTGTAGCTTAAAAAATCATGACATTTTCAATCTACTACAGTAGAAACAAAAATTAATTAACTGCAGAAAAGCAGTGTTGCCAGATTTCTGGTTTAAAGATTGCCGCCATACAAATGAAAATGCGCCGAAAGTACCGTTTCTAGTGAAAATACACAGAATGAAAATTTCCCCCTCCCCCCAACAATGCGCCAATTTGGCTTAATGCACAACCGCCTCAAAAAATCGCAAAAATGGCGCAAATGCACCCCATTTGGCAACTCTACAGAGAAAATAACTTGAATCTCTCCTATTAAATGTTTTGACTCTAATAATGATTGCCAGCTGTTATATCGGGATCACCTCTGGATTCCCCCCCCCCCCATACATCTTCTTGAATTGGCACCCGTGTGTCAGTTATTATTAACAGAAAGATACTTAAACAGCTCACGTTTTGTCTAGCGAGCTTCTGAAATCCTCAATTAAAGCATTATCAAAATCTGAACGTTCGCGACTGTCGCTGCTTTACAGGATACCTTTCGGTGACAATTTTAATGCTGAACTCCATAGCAATCAATATTGTCATTTCAAAGACATGTCGATAATGGAATAACAGAATAAAGTGGGACTGTTCCTTGAAAATTTATGAAGAATCTTTTACAGTCAATATTTATCTTGCCTAAGTAGCGTCCAAAGTAATTTTTCCCCGCTGTCTTCTTTCTTCCTTCCTTTTTTCTGGTTTCTCTCTTTTCTGTTGTTCTTATTTTTTAGTCTCTAGCCCGTTTACGGCAATTTCTCTATCGTATTGTTTGTCTGTGTAATGTCCTCATATTGTTAAATGGTGTTGTTCACTGCATACACGAGTTCGCTCCGGTGCGAATTATTTACATTTTCCTTAAAGTTTAAATGCAAGTAAAATGTTAAGTCGAATGATCCCGGTAAAAAAAAATTTGAAAATTCAGCGTTTCAAATTAGCGACTCTGGAACGTCTGGAGCGATAGTTTGAAACAGGCGTTTAATGTATCCAGGCTATATACACACAGGGTTGCCAAGTGGACACTTATGTCAAAAAAACACGTTCTTATGTACCGGGACACAATGAAACAATAGGGCAAAAAGTGACACATGTTGTAAATTTATGACATAAAATGAAACATCTCCAAGCTGGGTATAGGCTACATTTTGGTAAAAGAAAAAGTCACTTTTAGTGCTTTTTCTCGTTATTTCTTTCGACCATCCAGGTTATCATTTCCTGCTTTCACAATAAGCCATTCTGTGTGATTGTTTTATATGGATTTATTTCGATTTCATTGTATTTGAAGTTAATTGCCATCTTTGAACGAGGTTTACAAAGCGTCTTTAGGTCAATAATACAACTGGTAAAAAAATAACCTCTGGTTTTTGAGATATCAAGATGGACCCATTTCAGCTAAAAATGACACATTTTTGGATGCTCAGGGGACAAATTCATGGACTGAAAATTGGCAACCCTGTACCGGAAACAGAATTTCACATCTAAAATAAATGTAAACTGACACACACAAAAGAAAATAAAAGTAAACACAACAAAATACACAAAAGAAAGACTACGGCTAAAAAAAGGAATATGATGTAAATAGCAAGCATATCACTTCATAAATCACTAAATGTGCCCTGTAGGAGCTTTCCGGAAGAGGACATGCTAAAACAAAAAAAGGCAATTTTAGATTGCTAATTTTATGTTATTTATTATGGTTGAAGTCACATTCGTGACAATTAATCCACAGCCCCCTCCCCTTTAATGACCCCATATATAGCTCTAGGCTATATAACAAACCAGAACAAAAAACGATAAAATTCTTACTTTATAATAAGCAGCAAGTATCAACCATATCTCTTTTTTTTATCATTTTCATCCACGTTTTTTAAGTTATTTTTTGGCAATATAATTTCATTTGATTTTATCTGAAATAAAGCTATCAAATTTGAAAATTGAAGCTATTCGCCGGCAGAATTGCTAGGATTGAGAAAAATTATGAATTTACAAAAAATTTTGTCGACCTACAAAAACAACCCTTTCTGAAACGTTTTTAATTTAGATTGCAAACCTGTCAGTCAAATAGCATCATTTTCCAAATCTGATAGGTGCATTTCAATTTAAATCCCACTAAATTATATTATCAAAGAACTATTTGGAAACATGGATGAAATTAAAAAAGGCTGTTTATGCGATTAATTGAAACTTGCTCCATATTATAAAGTAAGAATTTCATCCCTCCTAGTCATTAGTTTTTTATAAGGCCTATCGCTATATTTGAGACTATTAGGAGGGGTGGGGTGGGGGGTGATGAATCGTCACAAGCACAACTTTAACTATTAAAACAACAGAATATGACTCTACATGCCTCTAAAAATTAGCAACCCAGAAACATTTTTATTTTTGTCTTTTAGCATGTCTCCTTTACTCTACATACTTACCCAAAAATCAGCTATCAATCATTCCAACCGGTCTGTATTTATGAGTAATTGAAGCAGGTACGTACGCAGGAATTTGTTTCGGGGGGGCCAAATCCTTCAAACCCCTTTTTCTGTTAGAAGCATCAGAAAATTATGGGAAAATAAAAAAATCGTAAGATTTCAGGAGGGGACCCGGAGCCCCCCTCCCCCGGCGTACGTGCCAGAATTGAAGCATTAAAGACCGGGTAAGTTTAAAAATATTAACTGAATACAAAATAATGACGAAAAATCAAAACTCATTTACATGTTTTATCAAAAACGAGCGAGGAAAAGAATAATTGGTAATTCAGGCTATCCAGGTAAGGCACACACAAAATTATAGGCGAAAAATATACAAAATCATAGAAGACCGATCTGCAAGACGTATCTAGGAGAGGTTACCAGCCCCCCCCCCCCCAAAAAAAAAAAAGTCTCACTCGTAACAACGTAACCAAAATCCGTATAATTTGTTTTTTATTCGTTTTTCAGTTTGTTTTTGTATTCCTCCCCCCCAAAAAAAATCCTGGATATGCCCTTGCCGGTGTGACTCTGTTATTCATTTGTACACGGAAACGAAGAAACATGTTTGGTAATCTAGATCGGTATTTTACCGAAACTAAAACATTCTGCTTCTGCTATTCAAAGAATATGACAAAAAACCGAAATTTGAACTTTCCATTCTTCTTCCTATTTTTCTAGCCACATAAGTCCCTCGCAGAACTGCATAGCATTCTTTAACACCCACAAGAGAACATTAATAAATTACCAAACAGATAATTAGAGTCTAACTACAATTTACGGTAGTCTGATGAGCAAAATACAGATATGGAAGCGTCAACTGCTATATAATCATGAGTTTGGAAAACTGCCAATGAACACGTTGAGATAGTATATACTTCCATCACTGCATAAATTTATAATTAAACCATCAGTGTTAATAGACAGTAGAATGATTAAAGAAGTAGCAGCCGAGTAGATTCCGGGCTTGTACATATTTATCATGAAAAATGTTGAGAATGGTATGCTTTCAAAGATTTTGAAAATGATATTTTATTTAAGCCTCCAAAATTTGGGGCTTCAGAATCCGAAAAGAACAAGAGGAGCCTGAATAAGGGATCCCAATAAACGACATAAAGCCAAAAGCCGACACTTACTTTATCGGATAGGCTATCTTAGAAGATAGCCTATATGAAAATCTTAAAAGATTTTTTCCCTTATTATTTGTTTGTGAAATTGATTTATTAATTTAGGTTGATTTAGGAAGAGTTATGTATGTAATTGCTACGCGTTAGCAATTTTTTTTTCCCCTAGCGTAGTGATTTCTAATTATATTGGCTTGATTTTTTGTTTATTAGATGAAATAAAACCTAAACTACCCCTGATTTGTGCCGGAGATGTTTAGATTTCATTAAACTTGCGTCATTTTTTTTTTTTTTTTTTTTTTTTTTTTTTTTTTTTTTTTTTTTTTTTTTTTTTTTTTTTTTTTTTTTTTTTTTTTTTGAACGGAATAGAATTTTCTATTTAAAGCTCGGGAAAGGATAGTCCCTAAAATAGCCTATATATTCTAGTATACCCACTTGGAAAACATTAAAAATAAAGTAAAAGGAGGTATCACGCGAGTAATTTGACAGATTTGTGAGTTCCCTGTTGTGCTAACCACCTTGATTGAAAACCTTACTGACACAGGATGAATTCTATTTTATGTTGGATTCACATTGAATAGACAGAGCTTTGTTTAATAATTATAAAGCTATTATAAATTTTCATTATCTTACACTAGCCTCTCGTTAGCTTTCGAACTTCTGCCACACTTAAGATCCCCTGTCAATTTCTACCAAAATTGCTTCGAGAATTCTCTGTGGCGCAAGACAATTTGTCATTGCGCATTTTACCAGCTTCCAAGGGCAGAATCACATGCAGTCGTATGTTACGCATGTAAGTAAATTATCCTACAGTGTACTATTAATTTATTAAAATGGCCAGAAATTTGAACAAAAAAGCTTTTCTCATACAAAAATAAAGAGCATAAATAAAATCAAAGCGAGTAGATATTAACGTATATGACCCCCCTCCCCCTCAGTACTCTGCTCATGCAGTAAGGTTCAGCTTAAGCTTGACGGACAGCTTGTAAGATTGTATCAATTATTATGAACTTTGTGATTGTATCAATTTCGGTAAGTACTTGTATTTACTTTCATATTGTCTTCAAATAATTTTAACTGGAAATTCCTCGTGAATATTACAGGTTTAAAAACACGTTTTTCTTTATTTAAATCGCAGTCAACCCTTGCCCATAAAGAGCACAGGGCAGCACCCCCTTCCATATTTAAGGTAATTTCTGTTTGTTTTGTGTTTTAAGTTGCCCTTTAGTTGCATTTAAAAGTGTATTTTTTTTAAAAGGATAACAACATAAAATAACAAGCTTTTTTGTTCGGCGTTTCTATCACAGTGAATTAGAATTGGCCATTAATTTATGCCATTGGAAAAAATATAAATGAAAACTAAGTTTTTTCGACTGAAAGTCGCTTTCTAGACCTTTTTTGAAAGAAAAGAACCTTATCATTATCAAATTTAAGGCGGGACAAAGAATTCCTTCATTTTTTCAGTTTGTTTTGAAACAAACTGAAAAAAACCTTCGATACGAAACAATAACAATACGAAATCGTTTATCGAAGGAAATCGATACGAACTCAACGATACGATACGATACTTGCTAGGGCTAGGGTGAAGGGAACTCAGGCCCCTGTGTTTTGGAATTATCAGAGAAGTTTTTTTTTTTGAAAAAAACTTCATTTTTTTCAGTTTGCCAGAAACTTTGAATTTGGAAGTGGGTCTAATGGCAGATAAACGTCATATAGATAAATTCAAGTCTAAATATATCAAAGATAGTCAAAGCTAAAAACATTTATACTTTTTATAGGCTTCTAATTTGACATTTCATTTAAAGGTTTCTTTTACTACAAAAAAAAACTTTAAAGGCTCTTGTAGTTTAGCCTAAGGGACTATTTACTACATTGCATTATGCAACCAGAGGCTTGCCCCAAAGCCGGATTTGGCCCTGAAAGTAGACAACAGAAGTTATGGACGCAAGAGTTCTGTCTTTTTTTCCTTAAAAATATAAATCATTTTACGATAGTTATTATTTTAAATGATATACCTTATCAAGAGTATCTGCCATCGTTATAGAATGAATTTAAATAAAATGTATTTATATCTGGGAGGGGGGATCTTGAGATCTACTGGGTAAAATCCCAGTCAAATAGTTTTCAATTTGGATAATTACAGATGAAAATTGGACTTGTGTCTCTTCAGACCTACCTACTCCCGCTTCACAAATTCTGACCTGTTGTACCAATTTTGACTCGTGGCCATCCAGGGATATTTAGTGGATGGAGTCATAAATGAATAAAAGTTTTACCATTATGATCTTAATATGACAATGTTTACCATTGTGATACCATTATGATCCAATGTTTACCATGTGATATAAAAAAGTTTAACATTATGATCTTAATATGACAATGGAGTGTAATATCCATCAAATTTCATTTTTGATCATAATTTCAAAGTCGAAAGCTGGTCCAACTATATCTAAAGCTTCTGAGATTGCCGAGCACAACATATGTGATCAACATTGCAATTTATAAGTCCAGAATCAAAACATATTAAGAGCATATTTCAAAAATGTTATTTAGTTTTAACAAAAGCTGGTGATTAAGGATTTCTGGGGTTGTTGATTAGAAACCTAAGACTTGTGTTCGGCAATGGTGATATCAGTGTCACGCATAAATTTTTGAATCAGTATTGCAAGTCAGAGGTTGTTAATATTGCAATATATATATATATATATATATATATATATATATATATATATATATATATATATATATATATATATATATATATATATATATATATATATATATATATAGATATATATATATATATATATATATATATATATATATATATATATATATATATATATATATATATATATATATATATATATATATATATTATATATATATATATATATATATATATATATATATATATATATATACATATATATATATATATATATATATATTATATATATATATATATATATATATATATACATATATATATATATATATATAATATATATATATATATATATATATATATATATATATATATATATATATATATATATATATATATATTGTCAAAAGCCTTAATATCACCTATACTTAAGAAACGATACTTACGATACGAAACAATAACAATACGAAATCGTTTATCGAAGGAAATCGATACGAACTCAACGATACGATACGATACTTGCTAGGGCTAGGGTGAAGGGAACTCAGGCCCCTGTGTTTTGGAATTATCAGAGAAGGTTCAGCTCAGGCAAAGTTGCATATGTTACACAAAGCACATAGAGGGAGGGCATGTAAATTCTCCCCAAAGGTCTGCCAGAAAAATTCACCCAGGGGAAGTTTTTTAAATGCAGTTGATTGATTTTTTATCTCCCCACCCCTTACACCCCAAGAAATCCTCTAATAAAAAAAAATGTTTGGATACTCGAACTAAGGCTTGGGATACAGGGAAGACTATGAATCATAACATAATCAAAGTTTGCCCAAATATTCATATATTTAGGAAGGGGGTTCAAGGCTAGGACTGTCAACAACCTCGCAATTTTTAGAAATCCATTTATATTTGTCAACAATTTTTATATAATTCATCTTTTTTTCTTTTTTGTTTTGCTATTTTGACAGTTTTGTCCCTTCATAATACGCCCCAGCGAGATGAAACTATTTCTGTAAACGTGCCCGTGAAGACCCCGTGATCTGGCAGCTCCATGGTTCAAAAACGCACTCATTCCTATTACCTGAGATCTTGAAGATTCCAGATTCCAAGAAGTCTTGGAGGAATTCCTTCAGTTATAGCAAATTTCCAGTCCCTCAAGTGTAATCTGACTAGTCCGGGACGGAGACGACTCCGAGGGGGAACACTGAGGAGAGAGGCGGTAAACGGTTGACCTGAAAATCAATAGTTTATTAGAATCAATGGAATAGTACAAGAAGCTTTCCACGTGACAATTAAACTAAGGGAAGGGAGAACTCGAGAAAAACTTTGGAAGGGACCTTTGAATTCCTTTCAGGTCTCTTACATAACGAAATACTAAATATAAAATCTCGACAAAAACATAATACAAAGCGAAGTAAAACTGACCTCTATAAAGAAACAACAAAGCTTAAGCAAAAATGGACTAGGAAAATATATACCGACTTAATATTACATTTAAAAGAAACATAATTATAATAAAGCAAATAAAAGGATTCAATTAAAATTAAAAAAACATTTTATTTGACCTCTGAAAAATCTATAGTATAGATCGGCATAACAGTATAGATTAGACGGAACAATATAGATTTTCTACCATCCCGTTGAAGCACATTTCTGGGTCTTGAAGCCTGGTTATAACCAATTAACTGATAATTATCAGAGGTCTCAATATCTAACCAAACGTACATCCTATGCATAAAGTCCGTTCTTTAGATTATTTGATAAATGATAAAACGATAGGCATATTATATAAAGCTTACTAAAATGGGAACCATAGACCATAGACAGGGGGACATAGACATGTATTATATGAAGATGTCCAATTGGACATAATACTTATGTAAAAGTACCATATATGTTTTTTGGAATCCTTCGGGCCGTCACATCGCTGCCGATGCATACATTTTTTTATGCTCACCAGTGAAGATGACTTAAAATATAAAAATAACTGTTATTATCTAATTCAGTTGGGCATCTCTTTTCCCAAGAATCAAAACAATTTCCCAAACCAAAAACTTGGTGCAAATGCAACGGCTATAAGAAGATTACACCAATGGAAAACTCCAGACAGAAATTTGGTCAACGGTAGTAGAGATGGGGGTGCTACTCCCACGCCCACACCATATATGGGCATAAAACCACGTGGTTTATGGTTTTTGTCAGTGAGAATTTGAAAAACAGGAAGTTTGTCACATTTATGTCTGTTTTCATAGATGGTTATGTGTGTTGATTATTTGACGGTTTTATGGATTTTGTCAGTGAGAATGGAAAAACAGGAACTTTGTCACTTCCTTCTTGTTGTTGTTTTGGGCACGCGATAGAGTCATAAGGGGAACACGTGGTTAATGGGGTCAATGTTGTTGTTGTTGTTTTGGACACGCGATAGAGTCATTAGGGGGAACACGTGGTTAATGGGGTCAATGTTGTTGTTGTTGTTTTGGGCACGCGATAGAGTCATAAGGGGGAACACCTGGTTAATGGGGTCAATGCTATTGTTGTTGTTTTGGGCACGCGATAGAGTCATAAGGGGGAACACCTGGTTAATGGGGTCAATGCTATTGTTGTTGTTTTGGCACGCTCTCAGCGAATGTTATGATCCAGGAATAGATCCAAGTCATTAATGTCTTTGCCTTGGAAACAACTCTTTTGATCGAACTCCAAAGGATATTAATAGCCAAAGGCCATGGAAACAATTCTCCAAGAAACATCTTAGCGATGAATTGTTTTAGCGCGAGAATCAGGTTTCTTATTAATTTGAAATGCATTAGCGCAGAGATGCCAAAAACAAAAGGAACACGCTGAGATTACTTTTAGGGGATTATTTGGGTGAAACTGTTTTAGACATTTTAGGGAATTATTTCGGCGAAACAGTTAGAGATATTTTAAAAGATGATTTTAGAAAAGGTTTTAGAACAGGTTTTGAGTGTGGTCGTTATAGTAAACAAGTTCTATTTGAACAGTGTCGTGAGGTCCTCTACCCCAACCCCAAAGGGCCCCGATCGCCCTACCCCGATCCAAAGGGTTCCAATCCCCATACCCCAATCCAGAAGGAACCCCCCGGTCCCCAAAGGTTCCCAGGGCTCCCACCGGCCCCCCAGACCCTCAAAGGCCCACCCCGGGCCCCCCAAAGGCCCATCGAGCTCCCAAAGGACCAACGGGGTCCCAAAGGCCCTCCACCGGTCCCAAAATGTCCCCCAGGCCCCCAACTGCCCCCCCGGACACCCAAAGGCCCTACCTGTGCCCCAAAGACCCTCCCCCGGCCCCCAAAGGTCCACCGGGCTCCCAAAGGACCAATCGGTCCTCAAGTGCCCCCCAGACCCCCAAAGGCCCTCCCTGTGCCCCAAAGGCCCTCCCCCGGTCCCCAAAGATCCCCCGGGCCAGAGAAGCGCCGCCGGGATGTGCCGTGGGCCAGGAAAGCGCCGCAGGATGTGCCGCAGGGATGCGCCGCGGGTCAGGAAAGCGCCACAGGGGATGCGCCGCAGGGAGGTTAGGTTAGGTACCTATGATTTGGGATGGGTGGATTGCTACTTTTGACTTTTCTGAGCTGGATTTCTTAGCCTATCATAGGTTTTTGTTGTCTGAAACCTATAGTTTGAGATGACTAGTTTGCTATTTTTGACTTTTCTGAGCTAGGTTTCTTAGCCGTTCATAGGTGTGTGTTGTCTGAAACCTATGATTTGGGATGTGTAGTTTGCTATTTTCGACTTTTCTGAGCTGGATTTCTTAGCCTTTCATAGGTATGTGTTGTCAGAACATTATGATTTGGGATGTATAGTTTGCTATTTCAGGCTTTTCTGAGCTAAGGTTTTCTAGTATTTCGTAGGTGAATGTTGTCTGAAACCAATAGTTTGGGATGAGTAGTTTGCTATTTTTGACTTTTCTGAGCTAGGTTTCTTAGTCTTTCGTTGGTGTGTGTTGACTGAAACCTATGATTTGGGATATGTAGTTTGCTATTTTTGACATTTCTGAGCTGGATTTCTTAGTCTTTCATAGGTGTGTGTTGTCTGAAACCTATGATTTGGGATGGGTGGATTGCTACTTTTGACTTTTCTGAGCTGGATTTCTTAGCCTTTCATAGGTGTTTTTTGTCTGAAACCTATAGTTTGGGATGACTAGTTTGCTATTTTTGACTTTTCTGAGCTAGGTTTCTTAGCCGTTCATATGTGAGTGTTGTCTGAAACCTATGATTTGGGATATGTAATTTGCTATTTCCGACTTTTCATAACCGGATTTCTTAGTCTTTCGTAGGTGTGTGGTGTCTGAAACCTATGATTTGGGGTGTGTGGGTTGCTATTTTTTGACTTTTCTGAGCAGGATTTCTTAGCCATTCGTAGGCGTGTGTTGACTGAAACCTATGATTTGTGATGGTTAATTTGCTATTTTTGACTTTTCTGAGCTAGATTTCTTAGCCTTTCATAGGTGTGTCCTTTCAGAAAATTATGATTTGGGAGGTATAGTTTGCTTTTGGGACTTTTCAGAGCTAGGATTCTTAGTCACTCATAGGTGTTTGTTCTCTGAAACTTCGAGTTTGGGATGAGTAGTTGGCTATTTCAGACTTTTCTGAGCTAAGGTTTCTTAGTATTTCGTAGATGAATGTTGTCTGAAACTTATGATTTGGGATATGTAAATTACTATTTCGGGATTTTCTGAGTTGGATTTCTTAGTCTTTCATAGGTGTGTGATGTCTGAAACCTATGATTGGGAATGTGTAGTTTGCTATTTTCGACTTTTCTGAGCTAGGTTTCTTAGCCTTTCATAGGTATGTGTTGTCAGAAAATTATGATTTGGGATGTGTAGTTTGCTATTTCAGGCTTTTCTGAGCTAAGGTTTTCTAGTCTTTCGTAGGGGTGTGGTGTCTGAAACCTATGATTTGGGGTGTGGGTTGCTATTTTTGACTTTTCTGAGCTAGGTTTCTTAGTCTTTCGTTGGTTTGTGTTGACTGAAACCTATGATTTGGGATATGTAGTTTGCTATTTTTGACTTTTCTGAGCTAGATTTATTAGCCTTTCATAGGTGTGGCCTTTCAGAAAATTATGATTTGGGAGGTATAGTTTGCTTTTTGGACTTTTCAGAGCTAGGATTCTTAGTCACTCATAGGTGTTTGTTCTCTGAAACTTCGAGTTTGGGATGAGTAGTTGGCTATTTCAGACTTTTCTGAGCTAAGGTTTCTTAGTATTTCGTAGGTGAATGTTGTCTGAAACTTATGATTTGGGATATGTAAATTACTATTTCGGGCTTTTCTGAGTTGGATTTCTTAGTCTTTCATAGGTGTGTGATGTCTGAAACATATGATTGGGAATGTGTAGTTTGCTATTTTCGACTTTTCTGAGCTAGGTTTCTTAGCCTTTCATAGGTATGTGTTGTCAGAAAATTATGATTTGGGATGTGTAGTTTGCTATTTCAGGCTTTTCTGAGCTAAGGTTTTCTAGTATTTCGTAGGTGGATGTTGTCTGAAACCAATAGTTTGGGATGAGTAGTTTGCTATTTTTGACTTTTCTGAGCTAGGTTTCTTAGTCTTTCGTTGGTGTGTGTTGACTGAAACCTATGATTTGGGATATGTAGTTTGCTTTTTTTAACTTTTCTGGGCTGAATTTATTAGCCTTTCATAGGTGTGTGTTGACTGAAACCTATGATTGAGATGAGTGGTTTGCTATTTTTGTCTTTTCTGAGCTAGTTTTCTTAGCCGTTCATAGGTGTGTGTTGTCTGAAACTTATGATTTGGGATGTGTAGTTTGATATTTGAACTTTTCAGAGCTATGATTCTTAGTCCGTCATAGGCGTTTGTTGTCTGAAACTTCTACTTTGGGATGAGTAGTTTCGCTATTTCAGGCTTTTCTGAGCTAAGGTTTCTTAGTCTTTCATAGGTGAATGATGTCTGAAACCTATGATTTGGGATATGTAAATTACTATTTCGGGCTTTTCTGAGTGGGATTTCTTAGTCTTTCATAGATGTGTGTTGTCTGAAACCTATGGTTTGGGATGGGTGGATTGCTACTTTTGACTTTTCTGAGCTGAATTTCTTAGCCTTTCATAGGTGTTTGTTGTCTGAAACCTATAGTTTGGGATGACTAGTTTGCTATTTTTTACTTTTCTGAGCTAGGTTTCTTAGCCATTCATAGGTGAGTGTTGTCTGAAACCTATGATTTGGGATATGTAAATTACTATTTCGGGCTTTTCTAAGCTAGATTTCTTAGTCTTTCGTTGGTGTGTGTTGTCTGAAACCTATGATTTGGGATGGATGGATTGCTACTTTTGACTTTTCTGAGCTGGATTTCTTAGCCTTTCATAGGTGTTTGTTGTCTGAAACCTATAGTTGGGGATGACTAGTTTGCTATTTTTGACTTTTCTGAGCTAGATTTCTTAGCCTTTCATAGATGTGTCCTTTCAGAAACCTATGATTTGGGTTATGTAGTTTGCTATTTTTGACTTTTCTGGGCTGGATTTATTAGCCTTTCATAGGTGTGTGTTGACTGAAACCTATGATTGAGATGAGTGGTTTGCTATTTTTGTCTTTTCTGAGCTAGTTTTCTTCACACAAAAACTTACACACACACACACACACACACACACACGAAAACTTACACACACACACACACGTCAAAACTTACACACACAAAAGCTTAGACACACAAAAACTTACACACACACACACACACACAAAAAAAAATTACACCCACACGCAAAAACTTACACCCACACGCAAAAACTTACATGCACACAAAAACTTACATGTACACATAAACTTACACACACACTAAAACTTACACACACACACAAAAACTTACACACACACACAAAAACTTACACATACACGCGAAAACTTATGCACACACACACACACACACACACACATACACACAAAAAACTTACACATGCACACGAAAACTTACATGCACATAAAAACTTACATGTACACATAAACTTACACACACACTAAAACTTACACGCACACACAAAAACTTACACACACACACGAAAACTTACACACACACACACGAAAACTTACACACACACACACACAAAAACTTACACACACACACATGAAAACTTACACACACACACACACGAAAACTTACACACACATGCCAAAACTTACACGCACACAAAAACTTACACACACACACACACACACAAAAACTAGGTTAGGTTAGGTTAGGTTAAAATTAGGTTAGGTTAAGTTAGGTTAGGCTAGGTTAGCCTACGTACGCGCACGTACGTAGGCTAACCTAGCCTAACCTAACTTAACCTAACCTAATTTAATCTAACCTAACCTAACCTAATCATACACCTAACTTTTTGCCTGTCTCTCACCTAACCTAACCTAACCTAAGTGAAGCGTACATGGGCTAACCTAACCTAACTTAACCTAACTAACTTAATCTAGTCTAACCTAACCATACTCGCCGGAAAAACCTAACCTAATTTAATCCAACCTAACCTAACCTAATCATACACCTAACTTTTTGCCTGTCTCTCACCAAACCTAAGCTAACCTAAGTGAAGCGTACATGGGCTAACCTAACCTAACTTAACCTAACCTAACTTAATCTAGTCTAACCTAACCATACTCGCCGGAAAAGGTTAGGTTAACTTATCATGAGCGCTCATGATAAGTTAACCTAACCTAACTTAAACAGTGAATTTCCATCATTCAGACTGGTGGACTGAGACCCCAATATTGAGCTAGTGGATTTCCACCATTCAGGCTGGTGGACTAAGACCCCAATTCTGAGCTAGTGAATTTCCACCGTTCAGGCTGGTGGA